>CAEGAE010076049.1:0-63257 GCA_903067095.1 Girardinus metallicus
TCCCAGGCCGAACTTGAAAACTGGACGTTATGCTGCTAACACTTAGCTTTCGTCAACAACTCAGGCGGAAGTGAGAAAGTAAATAAAGTCCCGGCCGGAACACGGTGCGCTAAATAATAGCACATAATATAACGAGGCTTCGAGGCAGATCAGTTTTCCTCGAGGAATTTTAATAATCGAGGTACTCGAATCACTCGAGGAATCGTTTCAGCCCTAGATGGATGGATGTGCTTTTATGGTTAAAATATGGCCGCCCCAGGCCAGCCCATTCCCTCTGCGCTAGGTGACCAGTCCACCCCTACCTGAGCCCCCTGGTGTTGTAAGGTGTGGGAGAAAAGTGGCCTTCCAGTAGTGAAATTAGCAAGAGGAGCTTCATCCTCACACTCTGGATGGGGTCCAGTCGAGCCGAGACCGTGCCAGAGTCAAACCATCAAGCCTGACTTGGCTGATCCAGGAGAGGTTTCCACATGGTTCTTTTAATCACTTTGACTGACACGCTCACCGTGGGTTCTTCTTGCACTTTGGTGTCAAAGTAACATCTGAAGGTAACGAGTGCAGCAGTAAATTAACTTCAACATGATTTTTTTTTTTGCCCTCTCTCTAAGTAATGCAGGCTCCACTCAGAGCTGTAATTTTGTGCATCATCCATCACAGCTGCAACCCAACTGGATTAAACATGAAGTGCCAGAAGAGTCAGAAACTTAAGCTTTCAATCAAAGGAGTCTTGCCATATCTTATGCACTTCATTAGCCTTCTGAAATCATTCTTTTTCTATATAATCTGGCTATATTTGACAAGTGGCACGTGCCTGCATGAAGTGCTTTGACCTTGAATGTTGGAGCTGTTAAACAAAAGGCTTGAAATTAATTTAAAGGACTTCTGCCTGTCAGTGGTTAAATTTATTAGACTGCAGAGCTTCTATCTTTCCAATTAGTAAGTTATTTGAATTTGAACATATCCATGGCAGCACATGCATGCAAACATCTGTGTCGGTGCATTGACTTTATAATCTTAGGTAACTTCTTCTGCCTTTGTGTTTCATACAGATTTATGACTAATGTCTGAAAATATCTTAAATTCAGGCCTTTATCATAAAAACAAAAAATGTATCATGTTTTTCTCGCAAATCTGCACCTTTTTGACTTCAGTGAATTATATCCAAGTTTTTTCTTGTAGATATGGGAATCCTTTCAAAATTTCAGAATTTTTGGCAGAAATTTACTGTGGTGTTAAAGTAGTCCATGGCCAAATATTTTTTTTTGCTTGTTTTTTCTTTTCTTTACAAAGTATTTGATTGTTGGCAGAGGATCGAGATGCACAACGTTTAGACCACAAAGCAGATTACCAGCCCTAGTTCCTCAAAGCCTTTGAATGCATAAAGTGCAGGGAAATGCTATCCTTCCAGCTTGTGTTGCTCCTAGTTGTTAGCAGCAATTTGAATCCTTATTTTCCCTTTTGCAACTGGAAAAAGAAAGGTGAATGCTGTGACGTTTACTGATCAGAGCTCAAATTTCCAAGGAAATGAACTAAAAATCTGTTCCTAAATTATCTTGTAACGTCCACTCTGCTAGTCCATAATGGACTTCCAGGTTCATCCTGTCCAACCTTCACAGACCAAGATTAAACAGAATCACCCGGTGAGATGCGATTGCATCTGAAATGAAGTTAATGAGAATGTGTACTCATGTCAACATGCTCCCAACAGCTCGATCATCATGATGCAGAGGCAAGCATGTCGAGCCCTTAGCAAGTGAGAGATTAAGCATTTGTAACCTTTTCATTGCGCAAGATGATTTCATATTCAGGATTTCTTTACCATACAACAACTCTCCCTTTTACTAAATCACATCCAGAGGATTAAAATGTTCTGCATCAAAGTGAAGAATGATTTTATGGGACTTAGCTGTGTCAGCTTTGAAAGCTGCTTTGTGAAACGGGCCCTTTGAGGCCCCTACAGTGCATGGGGATCCTGTCACATTTCTGTCTTGGACCAGTGATGAAATAATCTGCGATTAAACTGTGAGTGCGATACTTGAATTGAAGCCAGTTTAATTGTCGCCCTGTGTCGGGGTGCAAGGGTAATTTTCGTTACAGAGAGTTTGTCTCCGGTCGGGCCACGTATGAATAATGTAGAGCGAGGCATTTGACTGAGAGGCTGGTTAAAGGAGGCGCTCCTCTGATGGTGGCAAACAAGCTCTCTCTCTGACATTTCCGAGGGAAGCAGAAGGAGAGAGAAGAGGGGATGGACAGAGAGAGATCATGGGAGTTGGATTAGAGTTCATGCTCAGTTTGCTTGGTTACAGTACAATGAGATGTGATTGTTGTTTCCTGCTGAATTAAGCTCTTATAATGCATCTGTCTGTTTGAAACTAAGTTCATTATAAATTTACCAAAATCCCTCTTTCATTCAGGAACCTCCTGATTATTACTCGAACCATCTGTGTTTGAATGATTTTGTTGCAAACAAAAAGCAATGCAGCGATTTTTGTTTATGGATGAATCTGTGATGGAATCCTTTTGTTGTTGTTTTTTTCTGGTAGATCTATGAGCTGATGTGTATGTTTGTATGTCTGTGCTGATTATTTGTTTTCATTGCTGACCATCTGACACTAAAACTGACCTTAAGTCTGATTTGAGTTACACATTGGATAATGCTAGCCTGAACTTGACACATTTAAAAACACTTGGTTCACACGTTTTTTTGTAAAACTAATAAATCCTTTTGTAATTTTGACATTACCGTGGCTGGCCTTTGCATTTTCTATTAGATTTTTTTTTTTTTTAATCATGACTTGCTTTTCTACACAGCAACAGATTAAAAATCAAGTCTTTGTTCTGAGGTTACTTTGCTACTTTTCCCTATTTGCTTTTGGATGAAATATGAGGAGACATTTCTTACGGTTTTTGTTTAATTTTTGATGACTTTTTGGCATTTGGTTCAACTTTTCACTGTGTTGTTGGATTCTTATGACAGAAGAGGTTACCTTCTCTGATTGTAGTGAAATAACTCCTTTTCCACACAATAGGGTGTGAACAGTTTTGTGTTGAATTTTAAATGAATTTTGCATAAATCAAGTTGACTGACTATATGAAAAGACTTGTGAAAAGAAGATTAATCTTGGTCATATAAATATAAGGTGATGTGACTAAAACTGTCTGAAAAGCACTAAAAATCTGAATCTCTTGGACAAGAGTTGGATTATTATATTAAACAAAAGTAAAAATATTTTGGATTGAAAATGTCTCGTTTTTTTGGACTGACAAAAACTGGGTGGCACCTTCCTTTCCCAATCAGCTTAAAGAAATAAAATCCAACAATTTTGTTTATTTTAAACATTTCTACCCAATCTCCAATCCAGGCCATCAGCTTGGTTGCTTTGGCTTAATTCCCTGAAGATGAAGATAGACCAGGTCATTATTGACCGTGGAGTGAAACTTCCACTTTAAAATTTACAACTGTGGCATTTTACCCTCAGGAAATGTCTGAAGCCTTGTGCTGAGAGAGATATCCCAATCTTTGTTCCTCTCATTCTGAGTTCAATTTAGCAGCTCAGAACTATGAATAAATCTAAAACTACATAATTGAATTCCTCGAACGGAGCGGATTCTCAAGGTTAGGAGAGAATGCAAATCTATTTCTCAGCCCGAACAATGACAATCATAAATCCTAAAGAGGAAAATATGTGTTGAAAAATGGTGCAAAGAACAGAAAACGTTGCATTTCATCCCCATCCAGAATTGAATATGCTACATAGAAGTTTGTTATTGTTTTAAGTTAATTATCATTATGTCGTGGTAATTTAGCTGGATCATTTACAGCATTTAGTATAGGCAACGTTCGAATCAGCACTTTTAAATTACTCCTGAATTCTAATATCTATTATTTGTTTAGAGGATTAGCAAGTATTTATTCAACAATGTTTCCCTAATTATTTCTCCTGACATGTTTTGTTGTGTGCATGATTCGTCTTTCCTCGGGGAGAGTGTACCGAGTGGGTGTGCTGCTGGGGCCGACTAATAGGAGGAGGAATGGCATTGAATACCAATGCACAGGCCGGTCAGTCCTTGCATAGAGACCAGACACTGTGGTTTTGTCTGGTGTGTGTGGGTTTGGTGGAAGATTGGACATCCCTTGTGTGTGCTGTGTTCGTGTGTGTGCGCGGCCGCCTTCACTCTGTTTGCTTGCTGCTGTGTCCTCAGTCACATCCCGTCTGGATCGAAACCCTGCCCTTCCTGTGCTAAAATAAACCCACCTTGGGATGTCGAGGACCTCGCACAGAGTGCTGATTGTTACACCTTTGATTTCTCTCCGACTTGGGTCACACTCTACTTGCAGCCCAACACTTTAAAGCATGCACAGAAACTGGCATGAGAGTTTATTTTAACATCATTTACTTAATTACTTGATTTAATCTTTTGGATCACAGCAACTGACAGAATTTTACTGCTCTTGTTTATTTCCTTTTGTGTTCATGCTTTCCTTTCAATATTAGTTTGCACATAATTTTTGCCTGTTGTATGTACCTCTTCTGATTTTGTGATCAACAGGAAAACACCTTGAAAAAAAAAAACACTAAGAAAAAACTTTAGACAACGTAACTTTATTACATACTGCTTTAAAAAACTCCCTTCCCTAATCAAAGAAACTCAATGGCAGAAATATTACATATATGAGATGTTGTAGTTTTAAAAATTAATGAATTAATTATGTGTGGTTTCATACTGGATTTCTTTGTTGTACTGTATTTTGAGTTAGGGGATTTTATTACCAGAAATGTAGCAAAAAACATTTCAAAATTTCTGCTTGGACCAATGGCTAAGTTGTAATTCCAGAAATTAATAGGCATATTTTTAGACTTGGGTCATAGTCTTCTCAACTGTTTTTGCTCCAACACACTCACACATACTCAGTTTGCTCAATTCTGAGCAATTTGTCTGTGGGAAATTTAAGCTAAATTAAGATACGCCAGCTCACCTAACATGCATGTTTTGGGCAGGACGAGTTGTACCGAGAGACTCTAGGCCATGCAGAAACATCCTAGACCTTCTTACTTCATAGCAACAATTGTAACTACTCACACTTCTTAAACAACTTTTAATTTAATTGAGTAAGTTGCAATGGGTAAAAGCCTGAATCACGCAAGACAGTGATTCTTGAAGAACAGAGGTGGGAATCCATAGTTTTGTCTTTTTTTCTGTCGAATAAATTCCTTTAATGTGATTTTTGAAGAACTCTTTCTCTCTATTTTGGTTTCAGCTCATAGTGGAGAAGACCACAGACTTCCCCTCTGCTGAGTTCTCTCTGGTGGAGGATGTGGCTCTGCACTTCACCTGTTTGATGGACAGGCTGAATGAGCAGCGCCTCTTCCAGCCTGACCTCTGTGACGTGGACATTGTGTTGGTGCGCCAGCGCAGCACCTTTCCTGCCCACAAGGGAGTACTGGCAGCCTACAGCCCCTTCTTCCACTCTCTTTTCGCCCAAAGCAAACAGCTGCGACGCGTGGATCTGTCCCTGGATGCCCTGACCTCTCAGGGACTCCAGCAGATCCTCAACTTCATTTACACCTCCAAGCTGCTGGTGAGCAGCAGCACCGTCCGTGACGTGTTGAACGCTGCCACCGTGCTTCAGATGAGTGACATCGCAGCGTCCTGTCGAGATCTCCTCAGCAGCCACTCGCTGAGAGCCACCTGCAGAGAGATGGCCAATCAGGAAGGGTTCGACCCAGCTGAGATGCCTCCCTGCCAGCTGTACCGGGAGATCAAACAGGAATCTGAGCTTGGCAGGGTCTACAAGAGAGAAGGCAGCAGCCCATTCTCTGTCAGAGTGGAGGATGTGGGAAAGATGGCTGCCCAGACAAAACAGTACTATCAGAAAGAGGAGGGGCCAGGAGGCGGGGCCAGCACGGGTGTGGCCACTCTGTGTAAAGTGGAGGGCAGCGGAGAGGAGTCAAAGCCAGCGGATGGTCACACCTCCTTCAACAGAGATCAGATCATTGTTGAAGTCAACCTCAACAACCAGACCCTGAACGTCTCAAAGGGATCCGATGGAAAATCTTCCTCAATCACAGAACCCATGTTTGGCCGTTGTCATGAAAACGAGAGAGACTCTGAGGGTGATGAGGATGATGAGATGGAGAATGGTGACGGACATGAAGAGGGGGGCGATGAAGATCTAAAGAGGACAGACATACTGGGGCATACCAGTGGAGAGGAAGATGAGGAGGATGAGGAGGAGGAGGAGGAGAACACCCTAAACATTCCTGGACTGGAGCAGCCCACCCTAATGGATCGACCTCGCCGGGGAACTAGAGCCTTAGCCGTGGTGGGCGCCACTGCTATGCGTCAGACGCTCGCAGAGGCCACCCTGACCAATCAGCGACAGGGTGGGAAGAAGGCACTGGATACAGAGGGCCTAGGTCAGAAGGTCAGGCTGGAGGAAAAGCAACACTTCCCATGTAAAAAATGCCCTCGCATCTTCAACAACCGCTGGTACCTGGAGAAGCACATGAACGTCACTCACAATCGCATGCAGATCTGCAACAACTGTGGGAAGCGCTTCTTGTTGGAGAGTGAGCTGCTGCTGCACCAACAGACGGACTGTGAGCGGAGCATCCAGGTATGAACTGTTTCGCTCTCACCTTTCAGAGTACTTTGTGCAACCATCTCTGCTGCCACTACAGTTGCATGTCTTTTTGTGTTTGATCGAGACAGAGCAATATTTATTTTTGCAAAATGAAGAGTGTCTGTGAACATAAATTTTCAAGCCTTCCAACAAATTCTTGGTTAGACTTTTAACCCCTCAATCATCTCATACCCTAATAAACCCAGTAATCTTGACATCTCCCCTTTTTTGTTGTGTGCTTTGAAAGTGTGTGACCTGTGGAAAGGCTTTCAAGAAGCTGTGGTCGCTGCACGAGCACAACAAGATTGTCCACGGCTACGCGGAGAAGAAGTTCTCATGTGAGATCTGTGAGAAGAAATTTTACACCATGGCTCACGTCAGGAAGCACATGGTCGGTGAGTGACACTGCCATCAACTATCTGCTTGGGTCACCTTGTTCCCTTGTGTACTTTGGGCTTCTTCCTCTACAGCTTTTTGATTGTTAAGCAGGATTTGTTTTGGGTGTTGCTTTCCTTTTCCACTTTTTCTGAAGGATAAGCATCTTACTTTCCCAGACTGCTTCTGTACATCCATCCAAGAATATCTTGCATATATTATCTGTTGTTCATACTTACACTGCCTATAAAAAGCATTCACTCCTAGGATGTTTTAACAAATCAGTTATGGTTAACAGATTTTTGAATTAGTTTAAAAAAAAAAAAAAAGAATAAAAAAAATCCTTCAATGTTAAAGCGAGATTTCTACCAAAATGATGACAAATATAAATCATAACATTAGTGTTTGCATAAAAGTCACCCAGTTGAAGTCAGAATTTTATAGATGCACCTTTAGTGCAGAGTCTGAGGAGGTCTGAGTCAGACTTACGCTTCCGGACGCTGAAGTTTTACTCACTTTTTCCATCCAAAACTGTTTGAGCTCTGTCAAGTGTAGCCACAAATTCTCTAACGGATTGAGGTCTGGTTGTGTTTTTAATGTTTGTGTATTTCGTTGTTTGTGTAGCCCATACGAAGGACATGCCGTTTACCTGTGAGACGTGTGGAAAGTCGTTCAAGCGCAGCATGTCCCTGAAAGTCCACTCTCTGCAGCACTCGGGAGAGAAACCCTTCAAGTGTGAGGTTTGAGATCCCTTTTTCAGTGCTGTAGGACTTTTTAAGAGTTGTAAGAAATAACTATGGTGGTGAAATCCAGCTTTTCTAGCCTTTTATTACAGCTTCCTTAATACAAAAAGGAACCCAGTTGTTGCAGCTTTTGCCTTTGTTGCATGTTTGTTCTATTAAAAATCCTATTTTACGGTAGTCCATCAAAAATAGCCTCTAATCTGATGTTGACCATGTTAGTTTGATTGAGCACTGCCTCCTCCAGAAGTGATTTTTAGAAGATTGATCAAGTGTGTCCACTGTGTGCCATTTCAGAGTTGCAGCGAGCGCTTCCAGTACAAATACCAGCTGCGTTCACACATGAGCATCCACATCGGACACAAGCAGTTCATGTGTCAGTGGTGCGGAAAGGACTTCAACATGAAGCAATACTTTGACGAGCATATGAAGACGCACACTGGTAAGTCACCTTTGCTTTTTTTTTTTTTTTGAATTTGTTTTTATTGTATGTGTTATGGAGTTACGTCATAATCTGGGGAAGAATTAAATGTATACTTTTGTCAACAATTGTCAGTTTTCCTCATATTTTATTTATGAAATGACATGATATATCAGACAAGCAGTATTTTTTTTTTTGTTTTTGCTTTATTGAGCCTAATTTTGGTCGTTACAGTAAAGTTGCATGTTTAGTTCAGTTTGATGTTACCTCCATTGTCTTATTTTAGCTAATGATTTTAGCACATTATTGTTATTAAATAACAATGCTGTTATTTAATAACATTAGCATTCTTTTGAAGATATTAAGTGTAAACTGTTTGAAGCTTTAAAATTTTGTCTCAATATTTATCGGGGATTGTTTTATGTGACATACCCACATAAGCAGAGCATGATTGTCAAAAGAAAGGCAAATACTTTTTTAAAGTAAAAATATGAAAAGTGTAGTTTATTATTCAGCCCCCAGAAGTCAATAATTTCATAGAAAGAAATAGTCAGAGTACCCAGGTCAATACCATGCATATTTGCATTTATTCAACCTTCAAGTTATCTAAGGATTTAAACTTTAGTGTAATGTTTAAGATACATGACACAGCTCTGGTGTCCTTTATTCTCCAGGAGAGAAGCCGTACATCTGTGAGATCTGTGGGAAGAGCTTCACGAGTCGGCCCAACATGAAGCGCCACCGCCGAACCCACACCGGAGAGAAGCCGTACCCCTGCGAGGTGTGTGGTCAGCGCTTCCGCTTCTCCAACATGCTCAAGGCCCACAGGGAGAAGTGCTTTCACGTCACCAACCCCATGGTGGTCCCAAACTGCGGTGACCCCATCGGCCTCGACCTGCCCCTTGTCTCTCCTGCCGCGGACTCTTCCGGTCCAGCGCAGCTGGGAACGCCAGCCTCCGCCGCCACACCCTCCGCTGCCTCCAGCCCACAGCTCCTCCACAGCACCCAGCTGTCTCTCTCCCTGCTGCACCCCATGGGGGGGCTGGCTGCTGCCTCACATTTACCCCCACCGCCTCCCTTGTTCTCTGCTGGTAGGATGAACTCCAACAACTAACAAATTTCTGTAGCATTTAAAGCACTTTTGGTTTCTCCTTTTTCAAGAGCAGACTCGCAGCAGGAGATTGACATTTACACAGAAGACAAAACTGCAAAAAGGCTAGACATAGACCTTGTAACAGACTCTTTCATCTGCATAAATAAGAAATAGTTATTTTTTACTCAGCTGAATACAGTATATAACCTCAAAGTCCTATCCGACTTATTCCATAAGTTTTACACCACACTTATAAATCCAGAGTTTTGCACAACAAATAGATTGTAACATCCTTTACCAAATAACTGTTACACATGCTCATAAAGGATGAGAGTAAAATATGTTTGTTCTCCGCCAGGATGTAGCGATCAGTTCCAGTCTGACCCAGCAATAACCAAACGCTCATTTTGACTTTGAACATGTACCCGTTTGTGACGTCACCAATAACCAAACCCCGTAGCTCCCTTGCTATGGATAAGTAACGTAATATAGCGTTTGTAATCGATCCTGCACCTTACATTTGCCTCCTGTGACATTTAATATGTACTCCTGTTTTTTGTTTTTTTCTGTTGTGGTTGGGTGATTCGTGGCTTCAGTTTCAAAGGACATTAGAGAGGCTACATTGTGTGTAGTGGAGTGAGTGTGTGTTTTTTTTTTTTTTTGTCTGTGCTGGTGTGTTAGAGCGATCTGTGAAGCAGAGACTGGAACTGAGAGTTTTCAGAACAACAAATTCACACTTGAGCTTCCACAAAGTCAGCAGATGAAGATATCCGCGACTCTTATGTTTGGCTTCCATTAACCATCCCAACCCTCTAACAGGTCTGACTGTTTATGTACACTGTCTTGCAAAACCATTCACTCCTCTTGAACTTTTTTTCACATTTTGTGTTGCAACCACACATTTTAATAAATGTTTTTTGTTTATTTGATACTCCAACACAGAGTAGTGCGCCAGTCTGACACAGAAGGAAAATGGTGCATAATTTTCTCGGCTTTCTTACTCTTGCAAAAAGTGTGTTTCCTTACTGAAAGCCGTGTTCAACCACCTGTCACTGTGGTTTCAGCTGAAAGTCTTTTGGAGTTTGTCTTCATCAGCTTTAAACCTCTAGAGACGGTAATTTTGTTCATTTCTCTTTGCAAAAAAGCTCAAGCTCAGTCAGATTGGGAGGAGAGTGTCTGTAAACAGCAATTTTTAATATTCTCATTTTCATTAGGCCTGGACTTTGACTGTGCCATTCTAATACAAGAGTAAGCTTGGACTTTAAACATCTCATCGTTGCTCTGCTCTCACATGCTTTTCTCAAAGATATTCCTGTATTTTGTCCATTTCCCCATCAGCTCTGCTCAGCTAACTTGTCTCTGTTGAAGAAAAGCATCTTCGCAGTATGTGTTACAATCAGGATGTGTGTTCAGGGGATATGTCTAACATTGGAGTTTTTATTGCGTGTACGCCACAATGTTTGGCCTCATTGGTCCACCTTCTTCAGCTTGTAGTCTTCATGCTCTCTCATACACGGTAAACTGCAAGCATGACTTTATATGGCTTCCTCTTTTCACTCTTCAATGGGACCGTATTTTTTTGAGTGCAAGACTATTAGTTCTGAGGTCAACAGAATCTACCACCTGAGTTGTGGCTCTCTGCAGCTCCTCCAGAGCCTTGGCTCTTGGCTGCTTCTCTGAGTAATGCTCCCCTCGCCTGGTCTGTCAGATTAGTTGGACGGTCATGTCTCAGTAGATTTGTGGTTGCGAAAGCAATCGGTTGCACTGGATTTTATTTAGAGGCGTCAGAGTGAAAGGTCCCATATACAAATACATGCCACACTTTTCAGATTTTTCCTTGCAAAAAAATAAAAAATAAATCTGTTTTTGGTCTATCACTATAAATAGGCAATAAAATATGATGCAGTTTGCTGCTATGTTTTGACAATTCATGATGAAGTTCAATACTTCTGCAAGGCACTGTATATATAGTCAGAGATGTAAGACAATGGGGCATTTTTCTGTGACTGCTAATATACTAGGTCCAAAACCTCATGTACTCAAACAGTATAGCTGTACTTGTATATCAAATTCTAGTGTCATTGGTGAAGTTGAATACTGTTTATTCCTTCAGAAAGGAAATTCAGAGAAGTTTGCTCGCAAAACTAAATGTGTGCATTTAATCTGTAGAGGAATTAACTTATATTGTAAATGATCAAATCCCAGAAACAACAACCCAAAGCCTAAATCTACTAAATGACATTAACTGTATATATTTTGTTCAACTATAATTTGTAGCTACAAATTAAACTTATTGACTTGCAGTACAATACATTATTATTAAATTAAAGATTATTATTATTAAAAGCTTGCTAAACGACTAGTTTTAAAGTATACAGAGAGAGTTTTTGTTGCTTCTTACTCAGAGTTTAAGTTAGAAAGTTGACACCACTCAAAGAAATATTAATCATTTTTCATACTTGATGTAAATTGATACATCATTTCTAATTAAGCCCTTATTTTAATTTCCTACTATTTATATATGTTTGGGAATGCCAAATAATCTCCAATTCTATTCAGTGCCTATATCTGGAAGTTTCTCTGCAGCAAGAGAGTAAATTTCTCCTGCACTATGCTAGTTTGTTAGCTTCCCCCTGTTAAACATGCTAAACTTTCTCATCTATATGATATATTGAAGGAATCCTCTAAAAATTGAAATATGACCCGACCTTTTTCAGAGTAGGAAAAACTCTAGCTCAGCCTCTTGCTTTGAAGATTTATTTTTACAAGCAGTAAAGTTTTGGAAAAGCTCTTCCGATTTCTGTGAAGGTTCATTTCTGCAGTTTTTGAACCCAGATTTTCCATTCCAAAAACAAATTTGTTCATAAAATGAATTATGCACAGAACAGCAACTACATCACTTTAGTTGTTGACGAACAACTGTTTCCTACCTTGCTATATATTTTGGGGTATCATAAAATGTGTTTGTGTGGGTTTAAATATGAGAAAATGAAAGGCTTGGGGTGGAACATCAAGTTTTGTCATGTCTGTGAAGTTTGTGCGCTGTTGATGCGCGCTTGTTTTGAACAAAGCATGTGTATTAGGATCAAAGGTGTGGATTTCACTGTCCTGCTGCTTCAGGATAGCGTATGTTACTTTTGCTGTGATGTCACCCTGTCAGGGTTTTTTGTTGTTATTTTTGTTTTAACCCCCTGAAGATTCAGTTGTCCAGCTCGGGATGAGTTGAGAGCTTTAAACATAGCCTGAGGTTTTCCAAGTTATTAAATATATGTATAAATAGGATTAATTTAAAAGTAGCAAAATTTTATTCTGCAAACAGTTGAAGCCACTTCAATCATTCGGTACGCTAAAGTGATTGAATCTTAGGGGTTTGTATAGAATGTCAGAATAACATAGCATGAGATCAAGAAAAGTTAATGTCACATAGTTGCTGCACAAATGTGTATGTGCAGCAATTTTGCATATGTGCAATATTAATATATGGACTTTCAGAGTTGTGACACTTAAGCCCAGAAATGTTTCAACACGTCCAAAGAAATCCATCGCAGCTTGGATCAGAGATCAAATCATGCATGCTACGATATCAGATGCTTAGACAAACAAAACCAGAGCGGATTTTCTTTCTTTTTTTTCCATCTACAATACCAGCTCCTCCTACATTAATAAAATGCAAGCCTATCTGGAGCTACATAATGGTGAGACTATATGGAGCTTAGCCAATCTTCACCTTTGCGTTAACATTGATGTGAGCTTTCCAGTTGCTTTAGTTAGCAGGTTTGAGTGGCACTGAGCAAATCATAAGACTGAAAGCTTTAAGTCGAATACGAATTGACCCCATAAAATTTCAGTGTCATGATTGGCAAGTGTCTGAGTTCAGTTAATGCACTCCTACTCACTTTATCTATATGCTGTAGACTTAGTGTTGCTTTCCCTTGTACATACTGTTCAGCGGTGGATGTAAATGGTTTTTCTTTTTTTATGTTTACACAGAGAGAGCTGAATGTGTTTTCAGGTTGGTACGATGGAAAGATGATTTTTTAAAATGTTTTCTTTTTTCTTTTTAATTCAGAAACAAAACTGAGTCCTTTTGGTAAAATATCACATCAGCCCAAGAGTTGTGTTTTTCATAAGCCAACATGAGGAAAATATTTGGACATTATTTAAATAATGGTACTTTTTTTTTTAATTTTCCTACATACTCATCCATTATTTTGTTTGTTTTTTGCATTTTGATTTGTTTATTTTGTACAGAGTCTAGTCTAAGACTGCCCCTTTAAAATTAGAGCTTCCGTATTGTAATTTAGCTCAATTATATTCTGGCTGTAATAAGATCCAGTTCGACCTTGGTGGACAATTAGCTTGAATTTTGCAAAAAAGCAAAACTTCTGTCAGTTTAAAAGTTGAAATAAACTTTCCTGTCTTTAAAGATAATAAAGTATCCGTAGTCCGTGGGTCTATATTTATTTTGTCATGTTACAACCACAAACTTTTGTATTTAAATAGGATTTTACTTTGGTAAAACATGTAAGCCAAAAAGTTCAAATTCAGTCACAACTGACTCGAGCAACTTGTTTCGTCTTCACTGCCTTCATGGCATGTGACAAGTTGCAAAGTGAACTGTTTATGGCTAGTACTGTCAATAGATTCCTCAACCTGAGCTGTCGATCTCTGCAGCTTCACCATGGTTACCATGGGCGTCTTCACTGATTAATACTTTAATCACAGAAAAGCTTTATTTATACTAAGGTAAAATTGGTTTAACTGGATTTTATCTAGAGGTTTCAGAATAAAGAGGTCAGATTGCAAAAACACACACACCACACTATGACATAAAATCAAAATAAAGGTATTGAGGATTTTGGTTGTAACATGACAAAATGTGAAAAATATTTGGAGTTTATACTCAGCCTTTTGTGGCCACTGACTGTTAAGTACTGGTCCTCTGTTGTTGCTGTTTATTACATCACAATCTGTCTGCAGATTTTACTAAGATCCTCTGAAAGCTGAGAACATTCTCTTGTTTCTGCTCTAGAATCACTGTCGCAAGAGACATTACTGACATACTGTTTGCGTATTTGCCTTACAAATGGTGGGATTTCCACGTTTTTTGTGTTAAGCATAGTAACTATAGCTGACAGATAAATTGTGATGAACACTACTGATTTATGCACTTTGACTTCCTTTGCCACACTTGCCAACAAAGGGGGCATGTATGCAGACACAGGGTGAAAACAAGTTGCAGAAATGTGATGGAAGTACATACATCCTTTGCATTTTTTTTTAAATACAAATGAGTATTAAAGCCTCAAAAAAACACAGAAAATTGTATGTTACTTGTTGGAGTGTTTCAGACGAGCTTAAGCCTAGTTTATTTGTGATGTTGCCATCCAACAAGGTAAAAAGTAAGAAGAGTTCAGTTCAGTCAAGATGATTGGTTAGTTTATTTTTATTATCATTGAAAAATAACCTGATGCAATTTACCTTAAGATAAAAAAAAGCCTAAACATAAGTTTATTTTTATGTAAGTTGCCTAATTGAGTAATGGGAATTATATTAATTCTAACAGCACTTTATTTTCTTCTTCAGCTCCATAGAGTTTTAAAGCTGACATAGTAGCGCTTATTCCACATAAAAGAGTTGATACAGTGTGTGTGCACACATGCATGTCTGTATACCAAAAGACTATAGGAAATAAGAAAAATTCTTCTTGAAATGATATAAATCCATCTAACTGCATTCTACCTTTTATGTTGGAAGTGAATGATATAATGTGACTTCAGTTTTATGGCCCAGTTGGAAAATGTGTTGGGAAAACTGTGGAGAAAGGCTAAAATGTCTTTTTTTAAATATATATATATATATATATCTATATATAGATATATATATATATATATCTATATATATCTATATATATAGATATATATATATATATATTAATCTCATCCAGGACAGAGTGAGCAAATCATATTGCTGTAGACGACAACATTTGTTGGTTATTTTTATTTCTTGTTAATTTAAGAAGCCACTCTTCCTTAAATGTCATTGTGACATTTAGGGAAGAGTGTCTGTTAAAAATTGAAGTAATCATTTAAGCAGTTCTATCTGTTCCTTATTCTCTACTTGTAACTTATGCTGAAGATATCCAAAGTATGAAGGAGAACAAAATATGTTTCATATTTTAGATTTTTTTTAAAGTTGTCACCTTGCACTTTGTTGACATTTTTTCACACTGCAATTTCTCAATTTGTTAGGTATTTTCCTGAACTGGTTTTAATCCATTACATCAGAAATCACTCAACTAAGTAAAGAGAAAGTATTGTCCATCGTTACTTGAAGACGTGAACATCAGAAAATCTGAAAAATGTCAAGTATTGTTGCAAAGACCATCAAACACTGATGAAACTTGTTCTCAAACGGAAACCTTCCCTGTGAGGAATGGAAGACAAACAGTTGCCTTTATCCAAGGGTTGACTTCTATATGCATGGTTCACACTATAAACCATTGTAGTGGAGGAGATACTGTGATGGTTGGGGTGCTTTACTGGTGATATTGCTGGTAATTTATTTAAAATCCAAAAGCACACTTAGCCAGATTTATTAGAATACCGTTCCATTCCATCTGGTTTCTGTTTAGTTGGACCATTGCTAGTTTTTCAAAGAAAAGAAGAAAGACCCAAAGACACCTCCAGCCGATATAAGGGCTATTCAGGGTTCCTATGCAGTCTGAAAAGCACAGAATTGGATTCCAATATTTGGCAAAAGCGAATATGGCTGCTAAAGACTGAGAAAGCTGAAAAGTTGAGTCTGGAAAAGTCTGAAATTATTGCATAGACCCTCACCCACAAAAAGAGTTACTGATTCCAGGTACTTTTATAATAAGTTACTAACAAATGAATATATCAAAGCTAAAAGCCAATAAGATCTCAGCACCTTTAAAAAAAGCCCCAAGACTGTTGGAAAACCATTCCAGGTACATCAGGAAGCTGATTAAGAAAACACTAAACATGTACAAACTGGTCATCAAAATCTAAAATAGAAAATACTTTGTTTACGACACAATTTTCCCTTCATAGTTTGGATGTTTTCTGTATTAATCCACAATGTAAAAAAGTGACAAAGAACTCTGAAGTTTGAATATTTTGCTGGCTTGTATATTACCCTACAGATCTACTGTTCTGCTGGTTTTAGATGCAACAATTGTCTAACACACCTGAATCAAATGAATGGCTCATTACCAGGTCACTGCCAAACGTGATGACACGCTTTAAAGGTCATTTAAGAATTTGATGTAGGTGTTAGAGCAGGGTTGCATCTAGAAAATACAGGATGGTAGCTCTCCAGGACTTGGGTTGGAGACCCCTTCCCTAGATCCATCAACTATGGAAAAGAAATCAAACAAATACTTCTTGGTATTTTACTGTTTGTTCTTTTAGTGGTTCAACATTAGCTCAAAACAACCTGTGATATGAATGCATCATCGAACTTGGTGTTGTTGCAGTTTACTTTTGACATTTCTCTCACAAGAACATCAAAAGTAAACACAAATGCCATATATGTTTTGGAAATTATGCAACTGTTGCATCCTTTGTCAGAATTGAGAGTTTTTGCTTCCGTTTATTTTTGGGGTGAATGCTGGGATGTAGAGAAAAGGAGGCACATGCTAAATGTGTTTTTGGAGTCTTGTTTTGTGTTAAAACTACCTGTGAAATGGGATTTTTTTTTATGTGTGTTTTGGATTTTGCAGCTCTGGGTCATTTTCCCCTTCCACTGATTTGTTCCTCCATTTTGTATGGTTTCCTTGTTTTCTGCCTGTAAACAAATTATTTTGTACTCATGCACCTTTACATCTCAGTTTATTTCTATGGGTATTTTAAAGAATTGTGGAAGTAATTAGTCATAAAAGTATTTCACAGCATATTTTCATAACATTTTGTTTTATATCCCATTTTACTGAATTTGATTCTGACCCGCAGTTAATCAAGGTAATGCCAATAAAATATAGAAAATAAACACCAAAATAATTATGATTGACCTGTTACAGATAGATATTTTTCCTAGTAAAGTCATAAAATATCTTCTTCTTACATTAGACCGTAGAAAAAATTTAGAAAATGTTACCAAAGTCAATACAGGAACAAAATATCACCTGAGGACATAAATGCACATGGTTGCTATGATACATTTCATGGCAGAGACAACATGTAACCCAGAAAAATGAGTATGACCAAACAAAACTACTAAGCAAAAATAGGGGAAAATGACCAGTGCCTGAGTCAGCTACTAAAAAAATGTGTCCAAAAAATATTTAGATTTTGTGGCCTTTCCTCTATTGCTTGGAAAAGGGCCACATCTAAAGTCACTATGAAAACTCTTGTTGGATGTTGAAGAAAAAGTATTTTATGAAAGAATTTAGTGGCTTCTTTTGGTGTTTATGCACATTTTTTGTTATCTTTTAAATGACTATTTCCTCCATATTTGTTCAAATATTTGGAGCCTCAAAACTGACTAAACTGAGTTGGCTATTGAATTAAGAAAGAGATTACACAAACGTAATACTTTGTGTGTTTGCTGTTAGTATTTGTCTTTAGACCTTTTTATCTGCCTTAACCTATAATATTTACAGTTCTTATACATTATGTATAATATAGAAATTAGTCTTGTATTATAATTAAAATTATACTATTCAATTATAGTAGAAGAATGGCTTCTATTATAATAAAATATATTTAGAATTAAATCAATTAAGAGGCAAAATTATACATATTAAAATTACTTTAATGCTACATGATAATGTAGATTAAAAGGGAAAAAATATGCTAATAATAAATTCGATTTCACATCATTTAGAATCACAATTGAAATTTGCTAATAATAATACATGTAATTTCTGTTGTAATTTCCCGATGATTGGTAGAAAAAAAAGTTAAAATTAGGTAAATAGCAAAATAATAAAAACAAAGCCTTAGTTTTAATGTGATTGTGCACTTAAATCTAGCTAAAAACTCCTGAATGTCAGCAGTGGTAAATGCTAACTTTGTTCATTAGCTTGTTAGCTGAAATGTTGCCAGCACTGCTAATGTTAGCACTGCAGCAGTACAGAAGGATACAGCTGGATAGTACTTATAATATTTTAATAGCTTTTTATGCTTTTATGTTTTGTCATTAATTAGCTAGGACAAGATGAGACACTTTCATACTTTTTAATAGACCTGACCAACCTCAAAATGCATAGCGGCATGATTTTGGGGATCATGTTCAAAAAGAGAGAAAAGATTTAGTTTTGTCAGCTTTGGAGCTCCTTTGACAACTACAGTTTTTTTGTATTTTTATTTTTTAACATGAGAACCTTTGATTAGCTGCTTTAAGATTGTATATCTCATCCAAACCCCTCATTGCCCCTCAGCCAATACCACCATATTTAAATCTATATATACCTTCAAGTGTATTTCCAGTACTTATTGCTACCACAGCATTGAGAAATCATGAAATGTATTATTAATTATTAATTGCTGATTCTCTGCTCTATAATGTTAACAGTACAATATGTATTGGGTGATTCTGGTATTCACAACCCATGTGTAGACAGTAGTTGTCCCATTCAGCTATAACACAAAAACAGTACAAGGACATTAGAGTCTAGAGGTGCTAAAGACAATAGGCTGTATTTTTTTGTTCCTTTTATTGTAATATTGACAAATGTTAACTGTCTGTAACACAGTAGAGCATTATGAAATAATTTCAATATTAAACAATATAGATATTATTGAATATCTGCATGTATTGTGTTTGTTTTTGTGCATACTCTTCTGTTTGTGCATTGTGTTTTATTGCTTGTTGAAAGAAGCAGGGATTTTGACTTTGCTGCCCTCTGTTGGGCAGTAAACATGTGTCAAGGAAGGCTTTAGCTTGGTTTTATCATTTTTATTCAGTTCAGTGAAACAATTAAGATTCTTCCGATATAAATGTTCAAATCACTGTCCATTACTTGCAGAAACACATACAAAAATTTCACTGCAGAAAAAAAAATCATTATTATACCACAGTGCTAATTAGAAAAGCCCCAACTCTGTGCGAAAATCAAATGAACATGTTACTACCAATCTTTCATTAAATCCTAATGTCTTTGATAATGAATGTGCCCCGGAAAAGTGTAAAAATGGTGCAATTGTTTCCAAGTCAATTTCCATTGAGATACAGGAACTGTGGAGAGCTTCACATCTTGGTGAGACGCAGGGTGTTCAAGCGGACCCCCAGTACCGTGGCCCCAGAGGCATACTGAATTTCTCTGAGAATCCCGTCCCACTTCTTCTCTGTCTCATTATACCTGCGAAGGTTTTATAGAAGAGTCAAGTTGGGTTGAGTGACATCCTTAGTTGCTCTTTTTTGGCTAAACAGAGAACCACACTTCTGATACTGAGCTCATCTCAGTTTCCAGATTTAATTTAAAGGCAGTTCTCAATTATTTTTGCAGGACAGAATAATTTAAGGAATTTTATATTGAGAAAAGTTGTACCTCCAAACGTCATTCGTCTCTTTGGGAAGGATTTCATCACTGTCTTCTAAAGGCATCATGGCAAAACCTCCCACAGCGTAGAGAGAACCAGCCAAAGATACAAGACTTAGAGAGCTTCGCTCCTGAGGAAATGTCTCGAAATCTGACCACCTACAATATAAAAATAACAGGCGTACATAAATAAACCCACAGTTAAAATGGCTGTTTTAGAAAGAAAAGGCAGCTGTGATGAAATTGTTTTAGGTCAAATCGACTTAGAAGCTTTATATAATGTTTCCCCTTTGTGAAAATAGTCAGTTTAAATTTAATCATATCTGCCACATTTCATACAGAAATATGTACTTAAAGTGGTGCCCATTAAAACCTTTTTTTAAACTTTTATGCAAAATCTTTTACAACTAATTTCAAGCGGTTGATAAAAATGGTTCTTTTTTTCTCTAGAAAAATGATTGTGTGAATGGATAAATGACAGATTGTAGTGTAAATCACTTTAGAGTCCTCAGACTTGATAAGGCGCTAGCTGTACAAGTGTAGGCCATTTACCATAAGGACCCTGCTAAGCCAACATGCATACATAAATATTAGTAATTTTGTCTTATTTGTTATCTTTAAGCAAAATTTAATTCAACATATTTTATAAACATTTTCTATGTTGTAAAGAGAAATAGGGCTGAAGTTCTCAAAATTATTAGTCTGCTGAAAATGAACCAATGGCCTATTTCAAAATCTGAATTCCAATCTGAAGAAAAAAAAAAAAAAACAGGTTTCAAATAATGACTGCATCAAGGAGGATGGAGTTCTCCAAACCAATCTGGCCATCATGTAATTGGTCCCTAAGGTTAATCATTGGTACAGCCACCCATGGCAGCAGCAGCTGTCAACAATGTTTTATATTTTTATCAGAAATTGTCTGCTTAAGGTTCTCCAGCCGTTTCTTAGTTGGATTTTGGCCTCGGTGCAGAACTCACGTGTTGGTAGCGATGTCGTACACCTCCACTGTGTCTGTCAGGCCGTCGTCGGTCACTCCTCCTGCTACATAGATTTTGTCTTGATGAAGAGTGGCTCCGAATAAGGAGCGTGCCGTCTTCATTGGAGCAAGCTCTTTCCATTCAAACCTCTTGACATCATATGAACACATCCTCTTCAGGCAGTTCCTTTTTTAACATATAACAGCACAGTAAATTTTAGAATTTCCTGTGTTACTTTTATATGGTGTGATTGTAACATGCCGATTGCCACATATACTCACTTGTTGTCTCCCTTTCCTCCTATCACATACACAACATCTTTGTGTGATACGGCTGAATGTCCGTAAACTGGGTAAGGAATTGACTCGGACTCACCCCATTTGAATGATCTGTGAATAATCAATCACAGAAGCAAGTGAAAACAGGTTGTTTTGAAAAATCAGAGCAAGAAATTCTTTTAATTGTAACTTACTGCCTGTCATAGACCAAAACCGTATCCAGTGTGCCCTCCTTGTCTTTCAGTTCCTTCCCTCCCAGAACGAAGATGGAGTTCTCACCTTCAGCCATCCCAAACAAGAAGCGGGGAGTCGGGAGGGGAGGCATCCCGAGCCAGTCGGTACTAACAGGATCATACTGCGGTCACAGAAATACTTACAAATTAGCTCTGCAGTAAAAGGTAGAGGCTGGTTGTTTTGCTTCTTGGCCACCTTGTACGTTTCCTTTCCTTTTGATCATTTTGTACTCATCCACTATCAGGACCTCTATCAGTTAGTTTGATTTCATGTGGACTCAAAATTTTTTACATTTCATGAGTCCTATTCCTCAAACAGACATCAGAAATGAAATAAAAATTGGATTTAATACAAAATTCTTATGAAATAAAAAAGTTAAATTATACATGGGATTCGGGGATTTTTTATAGATATTTATTTCCAAACTCATGAAAATACTTAGCTGGAAAGGACAATGAACTAATGATTTAAATGGATAGGCGTGAAAGAATTTGTTTATTGGTACAAAATGGAACTAGATAAGAGGTAGATGCAAAAGAGTGATTTAAACAGGAGCCGCTAAAGGTGAGAACTGTAAACAAGCTTGTCTTCAGCATGTCTTGTATTTTATATGTAAACCCCTGAATTTGAAGAAAGTAATAAAACTCTCATTGTTTTCCTAAAGAATAGAAATTGCTTTAGTAATCCTAACTAATCTCAGACTATGTCTTCTTATATTTTGTATGTTAATATCATCTTTATGCTATACCTCCATAATTTTATGATAACATCATTTAACGGTAAGATTTTAAATCTTTTTGTAATAGTAAAATAGTTTTTTTCTCAGATCAGATTCCAGATATTAACTATTTATTAGTAATTTTATAATGTCTCATATCTTTTTAGAACAGCTTTCATACCTGCAGGAAGTAGGAGCACAGAGGGTCCTCCTTGTTCTCTTCATCAACAAATAATCCTCCAATCACAAAGATCTGGTTCTCCTTGGTGACCAGGCTGACGTGGTTTTTGGGAACCTGCGTGGAAACCGACGCCATGAAGCAGTCGTTGCCTGATGGGTCGTACCCCACAGCGCCGGTGTCGTTCACCATCAGTATCAGGTCTTTGACAAACATCCCAAATCGCAGGTTATCATTTAGAATAGCCGGTAGAAGATTTTCTTCCTCCTCTTTGTCTTCAGTTTCTCCATCTTTTGCTGCCCCTCCCTCTTCCTTTTTGCTTTTTTTAATCTCCGGCATTTTCCCCCCTCGAGCGTCCTTGACCAGCTTCAGCTTCTGCTGAATCTCTGGATTAGCAGAGATGAGTTGGTGTTTCTCCACCTTTTCTTTCAGGTAATCATCTGTGACAAGACGCAAACGAACACAGTCCAGCAAACCTGGGAGTTCTTTCTCTCTGCTCTCGGTGTCCCGGCACACCCAACGCATCAGAGCCTCGAAAACAACCTCCTCCGTCTCCACGTTCAAGTTGTCATTCGTCAAAATGGCTGCCACCTCAGTCGTGTTAAGCTGGAGGAAGTCTTCGTCTTTGGAGATGAGCTGGAAACGCTCGCAGGCATAGTTCCGGGCGGAGACAGCCAGCCTGGGGCAGTCCAGCATCAAACCGAGCCTGAAGATAGCCAGGCAATTGCTGAGGCTGAGACGCTTTTGCAAGAAAGACACGCAAACAGTGAAAATTGAAGGAATCTGGTACATATTGGCAACGGCAAAGATGTCCTGGACGTTCTGCTCTGTGACATTGATCTTGGAGGTGTACAGGTACTTGAGGATCAGACCGATGACACCAGGCTCAACATCCTCCAGCACGATTTCTCTCTTTTTGCTTTCATCCAAGTCAGACAAAAAGATGGACCGGAAGTATGAGCTGCAGGCACAAAGCACCAGGCGGTGACAAGGGAACTCCTTGTCTTTGATCTTCAGGATGCAGTCCACCAGCTTGTCGTTCTCCAGCAAATCATACAGGCCATCCTGGAGGAGAGTTTGCTGGTACAACCTGGGCTCATCCATGGGATTTATAGGCACAGCCATCTGAGAAGTCTTTAAGATGATACAGATAAAGTAGAATCGGATCCTCTTTATTGCAGAGAATTTGGCTTTCCAGTCCAGAGTGGCTTTAGATGAACAGCGACCCTGCTCACCGGCTGAATCCTGGGACGGACCGCTTTCTCAGCTGTCATGACCCTTCAACTGAGCTCCAACTGGAGGGTTATTTTTAGAGTCCTTGCTTGCTTTAGAGCTATGGGGGCTTTATTCTGGAACATTGCTGGAAATGCAATAACCCTGTCTCTGTCCGGCTTTCTTACCTCCCACTCACCCGCTTCCCTGGATAATCCGCCCACTCTCAAACAGCTGAGGCATATCTCATTGGAAACATTTCCAATATAGCAAACTGTGATTCTTCATGAGGCCTCTGTGGCCAATTCAACCTAGCCATGTCGTCACTGAGGTTGAATCTTATCCCAACTATCTCAACTGTGGTTGAAATTTAAGGCTAGATTTAAGGCTAGATTGCCAAGAGCAACAATTTAAGGGAAGGAAAAGTACCTTCTACAGTTGCGTCCAAATTCAGAACTCTTGACGTCTTCAGTCAAAACCTGATCTCTTGACAAATTAAATATTGTAAAACGAGTCCAGCAAACAAAATGTTCTGTATGTCAGACTTTATTCAGGTCATCTTTAATGATGCTGAAACTGGACCTGAACAACTGAAACGACCCGAGGTTTTACACGGTCTCAAAAGATTTGCACAAGCGGTACCAGAATGACTGGTATGAATTGCTGGAGGAGATCACCAATTCATCTCAATGCTCTCTTCAATAAAATTGTGGAGAAACTTGTGATTTTTGTTGGTTTTAGTTATCCGGAAAGTTTTTCTGGCATCACAGGAAGAGTCTACATTGTTTTAAGAAGCCACTCATGGCATCTGTTATTACCTCAAAAAACGATTCATCCACTTAAGTTTTGTGTTTTTGTTGTAGAACTTTTTTAAAATCAAATACTATTTTTTTATACTGCTAACCCATTTTTGGTTTATGTTCTGTAGAAGCCCAGAACCCCTGTCCCAGTCTCAATCTTTAACAGTCTTTACCTATGTGTGTGTTTCATTTAGCCATTTCTATGGACGTTGGTGGCGATGACGGTGTTGCTGGTTTGAGCCCCCGCTTTGTCCGTCTCTGTGTCCTTGGACAAGACACTTCATTCGCTTTGCCTGCTGGTAGTGTTCACAGAACGCTTTACCTCTGCCAGACTGCCACTGGGCAGCTTTGGCTACAGTGCAGTAGCTTTCACTATGGTGGGCCCTCTAGACTTTATAAAGCACTTTACAAGCACATGCTACTTAACATTTCACATTTATATGAAACGTACTATCCTGCTGGAAGATGAACCTTTGCCCCAGTCTCAACTCTCTTAGAGCTTCCAGCAAATTTGAGTTTTGCATATAGGCCAAAACATTTGATTTTGGTCTCATCTCACCCGAGCACCTTCTTACACATTTTTACTGGATCCTCTACATGTCTTCTGGCCAAATGGTGACTACAGAAGGTTCTTTGTAGTCCCCCTGGTCCTCGTCGTCAACTGTCCTGCATGTCTTTGATGTTTCCGCACTCCAGCATAACTGATTCAATATGATTGTATTCTCTTCTGCAATTGTCACAGAACCTGATAACAACCATTAATTTAAGCCAGGTGTGCAGCAGCAGGGAAACACTTAAAACATGAAGGACAGCGGAGTCTGATGACCAGGGTTGAGGTCCTCTGCTTTTTGCTGCTTCACCTTATAACGCAGTTTCATGAAGTGCACAAATACATGTTGAAAGTATTCTTCATGATCTGTGGATATCTGTTGCTCCCCCAGAAGCTCTTGGCCGGTTCTCTGATTATTGCTCTGGGCTGGTTTCCCTACTGACAAGGTATTGCAAAGTCAATGCGATTTCCTGAGTGGACGTGAGGGTCGTTTGTGCAAAATCAGTTCAGTCTATAGTGAATTCAAGTAAAAGATGGTGGGAATGTCAGGAGCATATGTTGAAAAACACAACCTCTTGCAAAGAAATCCTTTTTTGTTATTAAAATAAAACTACTTTTTAAAGGCCAGTAAAAGCATCGGATGTCACTGGTTTGTTGAAGCGTTTCCATCAAGGGCTTACGTATAAGATTCATGTGGGATTAAAAAGATTTTTATTAACTGGTACTCATTACAAGAACAATCTTTTCATGTAGACATATAGTCACATACCACTTTTTTCATACAGTAAAGTAATAATTATGAGTGTCAGGGAGGTCAGTGCTTTCTTAGTCAGTAAATCTTTATTACTCCAGGACTGTACAATATGTTACAATAAATATGACTTAATGTTTTCCACTAACTATTAACTCCTTCCATATAAATACTCAATCTTATTTACAGCCTGTGACTTCCTAGAATCATTAAAAATTCATTTTATAAAAGCTAATTAGGACATAATGAAGCTTCCAATATTCTCGACTAGATGGTCTGTTAGTCTCTGAACCTTTTAGCTGAATGCCAAATTTCTACTCTGCTTTTTCTTTGCTGGAATCAGCCACTGCCTGTGGAGCAGCAGCGGGAGGACAGGCGGCAGTGGCAGCATTAAGAGGGGGGGCAGGAGGAAGTGGATCAATGTCATCGATGAGGGCCTGTCTCCTCTCTCGCTCCTTGATCACTTGAATTAGACAGTAGGTCACAAACATGACAATGACGGTAGTTATAGGGAAGCCTGGAGAAAGGAGAAGTTATAAATTCAAAACCATATAAAAAAAAAAATAAAATAAAATCACAAAAATCTTTATGTTGCTAAAATAAGAGCTGCACCAAGAAACTAGCTGGTTGCTGTAATTGGCCTGAATGTCCTTAAACATCCACTGATCAGGAAGTGGCTATCAGAGACAGGAAACGCATAGCTAAGAAATACCAGATTGCACTGATGATGGATGTTACTGCTAAACTCAAAGTTTTGGAATCAGGTGTTTGAAAGTAAAGTCAGAGGAAACACAGATTTAGGGAGTTTTTTTAAAAAGGAAAATTTTAATTTTTTGGAGGCTTATTAGCCGTTTATTCAGACTGCTACCAAAGAGCAAGATGTCAGAAAGTGCCGGTCAATTTGATCCTTTGCCATTTTGTGGCTTTAGGCCTTCTTACCTATCTGTAAACAACTGCTGTCAAATCAGCCTTTGACAAAAATTTCTGACTCAAAAATCAAACATTTTACCAAATTTGTGAATGTACCGTACCAGGTATACCAGTAGCACTCTTCTGTGTTGAAGTTATGACTGCTGGAAGAAGACTCATAGAAAGACTTCTTTTAGGATTAGTGGGATATTTAAAAACTATGTCTACTACTACTTGCATATTTACAAAATATGCAAGTAGATTCAACTCACTTTACCTACTGAATGCTGGAAATGGACAACTCTATGGCTCTGTAAGAGGTTGAAAAGGAATGATGGACGCATATTTATGCTGGCAGCAGAGAGCAAGACTTTAGAAGGTGTTGGTTATTTTGCTCCTTCGATGTTTAATACTTTTGTTGTAATTTTGAAAATGTATATTTCTGCTGTTATGAAAAAAGCCATATGCCTTAGGAAGTATTTTTACTCAGCTTGCAGATGCACCATCAAAATTGCAAACTGACCTGGAGTTAACTTCTACAGGTGGCAGGAAGAACCACAACACAATTACAGGCTATGGTTGTCATAGATCATGCCATTTTTGTAAAATGGGCAGCCATATTTTGTTTCTCTCCCCAAAGGTGTACATTCTTTGGGAATAAAGGTTGTCATTTTACATTTAGTGAAGATAATCACTCAAATATGGTGTAAGTAGAAGTTTAAAATTCTATTTTTTGTCTTATTTTTGAAACACTAAAGAAAAATGTAGGAAAAATATTTTCAGGATGCCATCAATTATAGTTTTTATAGAGAAATTGGTATATGCTAAAATCCTTATTGACAGTTTGAAGCTTTACAAAACCTGGACATTTGAAATCAGGCCTGATCGGTGCATCTTCAAGTAAAACTGAAATCACCTTTCAGAAGCAGTCGCTTGGTGACCAACTTGACAAAATCCAAACTGTTCAGAGCCATAAGGTTGAATAGCACAATGCACCAAAAGTTGAACGTGTTGAAGATTGCTCTTATTCGGCGGGACATTGCTTCTGACATGGCAGCCTGTCAAAAAAAAAAAAAAAAAAATCATCAACACCTTCATATCTAAAAAACAAACAAAAATAAAGAATAAAACTGCAATAACACACCTCAAAGGATGCAAATGGGTCCATGGAGAAGACCTTAGCGGTCCACAGCTCAAAGTTGAGACCAAAACAGTTGAAGAAAGCCCAGAACAGGACGACCTCGCAGGGGCCCAACCAGAGGACGGTGACGCCATAGGTGCAAAGGGTAGCCACCAGCTCCTCCACCACATTCTCATGCTTTCCACCAAGGTAATTATAAACATACCTGAGGACACAAAAACCATCAGGACCTCCTGCATCCAGCTGGACTAATATAATGAATATTCAATAAATCTTACTTGGACAACCAGTCATTAATTCCTCTGTCAAAATGCCTACAAAAAAGAAAAAAATTATTTTATGTCATCCTGTTTTCAGTTTTAACCAAAACAAGGCGAGCTTTGTATGCAGAACTTACGTTTCAGAGAACACATAGAGCATAGTGATGCACTTTGGTGGTTTTGGTGGGTCCAGGTGATCCAGTCTGGACACTGTGTTGATGACTCCGAACATGACAGCTGCTTTTATCCAATCGTAGACAAGGTTGAGGTAAGCCAGACCCACTGGAGACGTGCAGGTATATTAGTTTTGTTGCATTTTTGGGCATGCAGAAAAATGTCTTCCCTCCATGATAGTAGATAAAACTAACAATCACACATATACCAGTGAATTGTGATGAATTTATGTGGCACATACCCAAAGCCCAGTCAGAGAGGTGTTTCAGGAGCTTTATGTCAGTGGGGATGGTGAGGATGTACATGAAGTGGAAGAGGACATCCACTACGATAATGACTCCCAAATGGATCAAACCCTGCAAGCTGATGTTCCACATTTCCCTTTCTTTTCTGGTCAGGTCAGACTTATTGGCCTGCGGAGGACAGCAAAGACATGACACAACTAGTCTTGTACAATACTGTAGATCCCTGGTCCTCAGACCCCACTGTCCTGCATGTTTTAGATGTTTTCTTGCTGCTGCACACTCAGCTTAAATTAATAGGCGATTAGCAGATTTGCAGATGCAGTGGATATTAGTTGTGTAAGTGAAAAATGGGATGAATACTAATGCACGTCAAACTTTCTGATTTTTATTTTAAAACATAAGGAAGTCATGAGGCTATTTTTTCCCCGCTTTGCAATTCTCTTTGCAGGGCACTATAAAAGTCTGAAAATACAATAGATAATATTCAATATGAACAAACATTTTAATATGCAACCTGGACACCAACAATAAAAGAAACCAGTGCCATCTAGTGCATGAAATAGGAAATCCTGAAACCCTTAAACATTTGAATGACTGTGGTCAATTAAAAGAAACTCACTTGCACATAAAATTTGTCAAAGGTCATGATGGGTCCAAAGTAGAAGAAAGGGAGGTAAAAGTTGTACTTGAGCAGCTCCAGGATGCTGTAGTTCCCATCTTTCCGTTCACAGTTTTCCAAAGCAAAACTCACGCAGCGCATGATCGTGAACCCACAGCCTCCGTAGAAGAGGACATGCCGGAGCTCAAAGTCTCCTTCCACAAAACCTGCCTGTGCGGAAAACTTACAGTGATTCTGCACACCGATAATCAACTGAGGGACTCAAAGTTTGCCAGCTGTTTCACCTGCCAGGACACGAAAGGTTCGCACTTGAACGTGGCGAGGGTGCAGAGACCAGCGACGAAGCAGAGCCAGCGGATTTTCACTAAGGAGATGCTGTAGAGCAGGATGCAGTGGGACAGCATGAGGGAGACATAGGTCCAACCCATGCTGGTCCATACCGCCAGCAGACCATACACCATGTAAACCAAGGACCTGAACTGCAAGAGACATTTTACACATTAATATTAACATTGGATTTATTTACATTGAGATTAATACATTTTATGTCTATTTTCTTCTTCTTTTTCTTATCATTTAAAACTCACCAAATGCAGGACGAGATTAACTAATTAACGTCACGTCAAGACATCAATCAGTTTTCTTATCCTCTTAGTGTTCATGCAGTTGTGATCTGCAGATGCTAACAGATTAAAAATGATCTAAAAAATAAAATATGATTTATGGTAAAGTTTAAGCAACCTGGGGAGCCAGCATGGAGCAGATCTTGGCAAAGAGCACGTGGCCAGAGAGGGCAAACAGGATGTGCTCTCTGAAGGTGGAAAACCACATCATCCACTCAAAATCTGCAGTGTCCTGTGGATAACAACCCAAATAATTAATAATATTCCAATGGTGTTAAATGTCACGCCATCACTTACCATTTTTCTCCCAAAGTATCCTGGTTTCACACTGGCTTTAAATGTCTTTCTGTTTACATTGGCTGAAAAACATGACAGCAGACGAGAGTGAGAATAAAATATGTTAGTGACAAAAATAATGAATAATTGCAAATTTATAATTTAATGTCACATAACTTGGTTTATCATGACAAATATATGCTTCAGTTGTTTTGAATTTATATGTGTTCTTATTAGATTTAGACAAAGGGTTCACCACAGAACAGTTTCCTTTTTGTCCTCTGTGATATTAATAGTGACACCCGATCTACTGAGCATGCTCAGCATAGCTCTGACTCTTTAGCGTCACACTGAAAAACTAACATATGTGTACATTGCAGATTATGTTTTATTTGTAAAGTTATTCCCCCATATTTAAAATTGACTTTTTTTTTTATTGTTTTTTGGTTAAAAAAAGATATATATATTGTATTCAAAATCCACAATTATTTTTTTTTTTTCAAAAATTTTTTAATTTTCATCTTTGTATATTCTATGCTCATTCTATCTGTTTAATTTCAACATGCAACATATGTTATATGCATCATGAGAATATATTTAAAACTACTCAATTTATGAAAAGCCAGATTAGGCTTTTGGCCTAATTTTTTACCTTTAAAAGTGAAAATGAAAACAAAGCTGATTAAAAAAAAATAAAGAAATAGTTCAGATAGTCCAGCTAGTTTATATTACATCAGCAGCAGTTTCTGTCATTTGTTAAGCAAATATTAAGATTTGATTTCATAATATGTGACAATTAAATACTAAAATAATCTAACATTAGCACTGATTGGTGTGTTTATGTGCTTCCAGTTAGAGAAGAGTAAGATTGGCAAATAACATTATGCTGTATGGGAATGTAACCTTTCAGTGCATTTTCAAAAAGCTACAAGTGTCAATTTTGACATTTGCAACCACTTTGTGTGTCAGCATAGGATATCCTTCTCATTCTATCCTGTCTTTTGTTGGGTTATAAGAGCTCATCAGCTTACTTACAGCTCGACACTTCAAAGATCCAGCTGGCTGCCCAGAACATGGCCAGACACAGCACGGTGTTGTAGAAGTAGATCTCATACTTAGGAAGTGCAGCTTTGATCCCCATGATGACAATGAGTTTTGGAGGCTAATGAGAACAAATCACATTCAATGCAGTGCCAAAGACTTCTGGAAGTATTCTGTGGCTTGGCAAAACAAAAGCTTAACTTTATGGAAGGTGTGCAACGCATTACATTCGGCAAAAAACCAACACAAACTTACAAAAAGGAATATCTTACAGTCAAACATGCTGTTAGTTTGATGGTCTGGGACTGCGTTGCCACTGCAGGACCTGACAAGCGGCCATAATTGATGGAACCAATAGGCTCTCTACCAGAAAATCTTCAAGAAGAACATCCAGCCTTTGGTTTGCACACATAAGCTCAACTCCACCTTGGTTATAGGGCAGCAGTACAAAGCAGTTCACTCTAAATAATTCAAATATAAAAATAGAAGGTATTGCAGTGCCCTAGTCAAACTCTGCACTTTAAAACAATTGAAATGCTGGGACAGAAGTTTAGGTCCTCCAAAGTGGCTAACCTGAAAATGTTTGATCTGATGGATTCAAGTGTGACCAAAAAGTAAATAGTTTTTCACAGCTCTGTAGCTGTGAGTTTAAAAATGAAAACCTCTTGCTTTGACAGTTCTGATGTATGAATCAGGTGCCAGAACAGTAGAAACATCTCCCAACCACCATATAACCCTGAATGTGTTGTTCTGCTTTCAAGTTTCTCAGCAGTGGATTAAACCGGATCAAAGCCTTGCTTTCAGTTTTACCTTTAGCCTGGTGCGTTCCAGCTGCCTTGGAATGTTGGAAGCCAGAATAACCACACACCCGACTTTTCAGTACTTCAATCTGTCTATTTCACTGCAGACATTTTCGGGTAAAGCAACAGGGAAACGCAGGGTGTGATAACCAGGGTTGAATTCCAGTTGCATGATTTTCAGGTTTTTCCACGCGGTAATGACCGGCCAGCACGCAAGAGTGGAAGGGCTTTATGCAGGTTTAAATGGAAAAACTGGTTTTATTCTGCTCTTATTTTACTCTGTAAGCAAACCTGTTTGTCCCAATAGACTAATATTAGTGGTTAAGGTGGGAACAAAGATTCAACACACCTGAATCAAATGACTGAATCACCTCCTCAATATGCAGTTAAGCTCTCCAAAGTCCTGATGACCTCATTATTTAACTCAGGTGTTTTGAACCAGAGCCACATCTAAAGGTGGCAGGAGACCGGACATCGAGGCCTCGGTTTGAAGATCCCTGTTTAAATGTGTTTTCTCAAGACCAAAGTCAGAAATGTTCATGCTTCCTCTTAGTGACAAACTTTATGATGATGTTGGTGTCATTTTCAAGCAGAAATTGGCAATTGCTCTGACAAAGAATCTAGGAAGATTCTTTGTCAGCTACTGGACAAGGACTGCCGTTAAACAATCTTGATTCTTTTCTTTCTTTTTTTTTTTTGTATTAGTCGCCTGAAATTAACCCTTTGCTACAGTTAAAACAAAAGCTTTTTGTTGTCAGGACAAATTCCGTCTTGAATTCTGTAAATCAGACCCAACAATGCAGGTGAACTGAAGGCTTCTAATAAAGTAACTTGATAGAGTAACTTCTATTGCTCTATTAAAGTAATTAATTACTGCACTGATGCAGTTATTAATAGAAAGGAAGCTCTGACCTGGTATTGAGTGCATATACTCTAGATGTGCCTGGACATACTTTTTGTTTAAAACAAAGTCCTGACAACCTATACACGCTGACGTGGACTCTTGAGCTTTTTGTATTTATTGGGTTCTCATGATTGGAATCTCTAGATATGTTGAGAAACCTAATTATTTGCTGATTTCACAGCTCATGTAGTTATGTAATATTCTAAGAAACCAAAGTTTTGGATTTAGTTGGCTGCAAGACAACATCAACATAAATATAGATCAACAATGTAAGCTTTTGACTTTGAAATTACTCAAATAAATAAACTGCAGGGATTTTTTTATGTGCTATAGAGATGCAGGAAAGGTGTTGATATTTTGTTTTCTAAAAGTAGCATGAGGATAACATGGACTGAATACAATAGGGAGTGTGTAATGTGTCAACAAAGTGCAGCTGTCTGCTATTTTTAACCAGATAACTCCTCTACAGTTAATTCATGCACTCCAGCAGCAATATATGCTGGACAAAATGACTCACTAAACTCATAACGCTTTGTATTAACATGGACTTTCAGTTCTGCTTTTCAGTGTCACAAAACATAAATGTAAAGTTAACCCTCTCCCCAGTTCAGTCTCCACATTGTCGTTAGACAGCCTGCTGTTCAAATGCCACACGGTCACACAGTTCAGTTTGTCCTCAGCACCTGTTGTGATACTGACCTTGAACGCAGCAGTCCCAAGAGGTTTCCCACCAAAGTTTACGTTTGGACAGATGTATGAGAACTCAAGTTAAAACGTGAAGAGAAAGAAATGTGAACGTGGTGGTGTGGTGGTCATCCACAGAGCGCAGGGTGGACAGTGGGTCCCTCAGACTCCCTGACAGGGAGCTACCGCTGGTTAAAGGTGACATGATGTATTTATACTTTGACCATTGACAGCAGGGGCGGGACAGGACTTCTAAATCAGTGTAATAGACTGTAGGCCAAGTGATAATACAAGATGGTTTGTCAGCTGAGCATCAGATATTCAGCATTTCTCCATTTCTTGTATGTATACAATTTGAGAAACTTGTGTATAAGGTCACCAAACTCATCTGGAGCATAACTGAAACAGTGCACACTCAAAACTGTCTATAGTTATGGCATTAAATGAAAATACATGTTTTCCATTTCCCTCACTGCCAAATCTGCTTTAGGAAGGTTTAATCCTGTTGAAATTTTGAGTTTCAGCATCAATAAGCATGTCTTAGATTCTGAAAGAAAATGTTAGCATGTTAACCAGCAGGCAGTGCCAACTAGTGACAGAAGGTCAAAATGCAACCCAGTGACGTTTGGTGGTTTTAAGTACAGCAAAGGTGTTCATTTTTCCCCATAAACTTTAACATATTTTAATAGGATTTTCTGTGACCAATCAGCACACAGACATGGACACTAAAGCATTGTGTAGATTTGTATTTGGTGTATTTAGTTCTGTATCCTACTGACCCAGACTTGGAGACAGTTTAGGCTCAGGAGTTAAACTGATTAGGGTGTGACACCATGACTTTCCTGTATTTTATTTTTAGATGTACCAGTATTTCAAAATCTTACCAAAGTCAAATCTTATTCTCAATGTTAAGTCTTGTAGGTAATCTGTAAATATCTGGTATGACTACTGATTTTATAAAAGGCCCTTATTAATCTGGGACCTTCTTGGTTTCAATTCACTTTATTTTTACAGTTCTATTAGGGAAAAAAAAAAAAAGTTAATTGCAGAACTAACATTAAAACTTATGACTCCTAACTTTTAAACTTTACAGAAAACCGTTAAACCAAAGATCTCCAGGAAGTGCTGGCTGCTTTTATTTCAACTTGTTAAATATCGATCCATTCTGGCTGAAAACTTGAACAGTGAAAGTCTTCCACTGATACCCTGATTACATTTTTTCTCCCTTTTGAAAGAACAAACTGTCAAATATAGATGCAAAGCTGTTCACTGACGACATCCTGTGCAGGTGTTGCCTCAACTCTTAGATAAACACAACATTTTAGTGAAGGAAGTGGGATTGGTCCACCTGTGTGGCTCATTGCAACATAACTGCAGGATTCTTCTTGGTGGTGCGTTTGCATTGAGTCTGAAATATTTATGGAGCTGCTTGCACAGGAAATGCGAGCTCTACTCCTCAATCGTGTCCTTTTTACTCGTCTCCTGTCCTTCAAAGATGGGATACTCGCTTTCCACTTCTGCCCAGGTTAGGGTACCGTTGGCCAAATCGCGAACAATAACCGGCAACTTGTTAACCTGAAGAGGAATGGGGGAGAAAGGCATTAAAAGATAAAGCTATAATGATTTTGTAGTAAGTGTGTAGATCATATAGATGACAAAGATAATTAGAGCAATTACAAAAAAAGCAGTTTTCAAATAAACTAATTTGTAATGGGAGGGGGGACCATATAAATCAGGGTTTGTATAGTTTGCATACAGATGTATACGGTCATCTCTAAATCACATATAAATCATCTGATTTGCAACAAATTTTTTATGATTGACTTTTGTCAACCTGTAAAGAGGCCAATAGTATTCAATTTTAATTTGACTCCACTGATTCATTAATTTTTATTAAAAACAATACAGCATTTGTTATTCATCAGAAGTCATTGTTTAGCAACAATTTCAGTAACTCGCCAGTAGGGGTCAGTATTACTCCCAAGACAAAGAGACAGACGGAGAAACTGAGTTTTCAGGGAAAACTGTCTTATGCAAGTCGACACAAAGATGATGAATAACTACATCGGTATTTCGCCAGTAGGGGTCAGTATTACTCCACCAGTGACAAAGAGATCGATTGAGAAATTGAGTTCTCAGACAAATAACACCTCATCAGACAGAAAGGTCGCATTGGGCACCGGTGCGGGAAGTGCGCGAGAGCATCTGCGGTGGCGAGCGGGCGGCTGTGCTGGAATCCCCGCGTTCGCCAATAGCTCGAGGCTGCTTGCAGCTTTAATTGCCTTAATTTGAGCTAATTTCATTTACTACCGCGCGGAAACCCTGTAAACCCACATGACCTAACATGGTAATTAACCACCCCTAACTGCTGATCCAATGGTGCTTTAGCTTTACATCAAATGCATTATGAACCAATTGAAGCTGAAGTTGACAGAAAGAAAACGGGACGGTTGCTGTACCTCAGCCCTGATCTGCCTCATCGAGTCACGGTCCCTCAGTGTGGCTGTGTGAGGCGTCTTGTTCACCGTGTCAAAATCAATGGTGATGCCGAATGCCACACCGATCTCGTCTGTCCTAGCATAGCGCCTCCCGATGGATCCGGAGGAGTCATCCACCTTGTGTGACACGCCGTTTTTGGTCATGGCCTCGGCTAATGTGGAGGAACATGGGAACGGTGGGTAAGTGTGCTCAAATACATCAGTTCTTTAAGGGCGAAAATTAAAATATTAGGAAGGCACTTACATAGCTCCTTCACAAAAGGCATGAACTCTTGGTTTTGGCTCAGAGGTAAGACAGAACATTTGTATGGAGCTACAGTGGCAGGGAAGCTGAAATACTGTAAAAAGAAACATGTGGTAAACACAAAGAACAGAAAAGGCTGACTGTGAAGAGCACATGGCAAAAATACTTTTTAAATATATAGTAAATATATGTTTTAAAAAATAAATAAATATTAGCCCTTGAAAAACCCATGGTTGAAGAAAGTATTTAACTGCTTCAAAGGTCCAAAAACTCACTTAAATGCTGTTTTAGCAAACCATTCCATAAACTCTACTGGAATCCATAGTGATGTGCATAAAATCAGAATAATAAAAGCTTATCAACTAGATTGCTTTAGTAGTTTGACAGCAGTATTTAAAACTAATGGAGAAATTAAAGTGTTACACAATTCACCCACTCTGGTAACTTGACTAAACCTACCGTTCTCTGCTCATCGCCTTCTCTGATGTGGAATGTGTGTTCAAAGATGGTGTACATGATTCTACCGATTCCAAAGGAGGGCTCAATGACATTGGGAACAACTTCCTCCACTGCGGTTGACGGGAAACACAAGCTATAACATTTGATGACTGGTAAATAATCCTTTTTATTCCTCAGAAGTCAATCTCACCATGCAAGGTCTTCTGGAATCTCTTCACTCCGACCATGTCCTTTGTGAGTTTAAAGGTCTTTCCCTCAGTCTCGATTGTGAACTCTCTGTAGAGCAGAAATAAATCATTGAAACTATGTGAAAGCTAAGGTTCAACAGTCCTATAAACATAAGAAATTCACTAACCCGTTATCATTCAGCAACTGTTCCTGCTCTGCAATGAAGCATTCGTCACACACCGCCAGATATTCCATTGCTAACTTAGCATCCTTTTTATAAGCCTTCCCAATAGCTCCTTTGTTGGGCTCAAACTGGACGACATTAACGGTTTTGTGCAGAGAGGTTAAAGGCAAATACAATTAACAGGAAAAAATACTAATACTAGTAGTATTTAAACTAGTAGTTTAAAGGATATAGGCTCTTTTAGAGGTTTCTCGGCAACTAGCGGGACCTTTGTGGCTCTTGCATGACACTTCAGATCGTAACAAGATCGGTCAGCACAGCCCACGATCTCAATCCAACCCTACAAAAAAAAAAAAAAAGATATTTTAAGCAGCAGAACTAGAAAAATTATATTAGTCTGAAGTTTGCACTGTACTGGAGCTTACATAGGAGGTCTTGGTTTCAGCATCCCAGCAGTCACAGGCGTAGTGAGCCATCTCATTGTCCATGTGCTGTCGGAAACGCAGCTTATCTTTGGCAACACCGACTTTCGTAAGGTAGAGGTAGATCCTCCCAATGAAATATCCCAGGACGGAATTATTAATCACTCCCTGAAGAAAACGATAAAAAAAAAAAAAATCAGTTTCTATTTTAGATTGGAAGTAATACCACGCTTCTACAACTGGGCAAGAATCACAGATATTTACTTGTTCCACAGCATCTCCCAGCCTCATGATATGGGCTGACTGGCCACTTGTCTGGGCTTTGGATGAGTACAACATGATGTCCAGGTCTGCCACACTGGAGAATTTAGGGTGGACCTTCTCATTTGGGTCCACAAAGTGCTCGATCTCAGCCATGGTGAACTCCCTGCACAGACAGGGCAGCAGGCACATTCCAGTTTGTTCTCTCCATCCAAATGCACAACCAACAGGGTTACAAGACATTTCCATGTTAAAATGTCATAGAGATCCAGACTTAGGCCTAAGACGGATAGATAAATGCAACTTTTGAATAAGAGTGTATTAAAAATTGCCTGGAAATTAAGTTGTTTACTCTGTCGTCTTCTTTCATCATTATCCAGACCTGCAAAGATGCTTAAATCCAATTCCAAACTTGATTTTTTTCCCCCATCCTGCAACCCCAAAGAGAAATTCTGAGGATTGCTCACCTAACCCGAATGAGTCCAGAGCGAGGAGAGATTTCGTTCCTGAAGGAGTTTCCGATCTGAGCAGCGGCAAAGGGAAGTTTACCCTGGTTGAACTCTAGGAGGCGCTTAAAGTTGAGGAAAATTCCCTGAGCAGTTTCAGGCCTCAGATAGCTGGAAAAGTACGTCATATTCAGAGATTTTCCAAAAAAACCAAAAAAACATTACAAACTGTCCCCACAGTTTAGATGCTTTAACACACCCTGGCATATTCCCTCCTGGTCCGATGGATGTCTGAAACATCAGGTTGAAGGAGATGGGAGCGGTGAGCTCATTTCCTGTGGTGGGAGACTTGACGTTGTATTTCACAAAAAGGTCCGTCAGCTCTTGCTGGGAGTAGTTGTCCAACTAAAAATGGTTTTAAAAACAATAATAATCAGGTCAGAAATCATTTGCTCGCCATGACGATTATATCTTTTTGTGGAACTGACCTGAGTGATGACACTGTCCATCTCTGCCCTTTTCTCAGCTGCACATTTCTTATCAGACATGAGCTTCTGGAGATGAGCTGTAGGTGAACAAATAAAGCAGTAAAGTTATTATTAAAGACAACTATTAGTGACCGGTTTACAAGATTTAAAATGTTAAGCGCAGTCAGTTAACCAATAAAAGAAGATTATTTGTTTTAATTCCTAATGAGTCAAGATCTCAGTTTTTAAAACTCATCTTTTAACCTTAAGTAGTGTTTTTACCTTTCAGAAGGTGGTCAGCCCTGAAGCATTCACCATTTTTAACATCTTTCACCATATAGTCTGCAAACTTTTCCACATGTCCAGATGTCCTGGAACAAAACACAGCAAGAATGAGCTTCAAGGAGGAAATTCAAACCAAAGTCAAGTGTATCTGCGACCGGGCTATGGAGCGCTGCTGTAGCTGCAGGTTCCATGCATAAAATCGCAGAAGTTTGTATGCGCCCATCAAAAAAAACCTACAGCTCGGCACTTTGGAGCCGACTCTAGAAACCACAAGGCGCCTTCAGAAGAGACAGCGATTGAATACAAAAAAAAACATTTTCTAACTTTAGTCACAGAAAAAAAAAAATAAATAATAATAATAGTTTTGGTTTTTTCAGTAGATTACATCAAGGGATAGGAGACGAAATGTTCAAATTTAAAATGATATGTCTGCACTTCAATTGAGCTTAGTAAGAGACATAAATCAGATAGATGCAGGGGTGGAAATTAAAAACGTTCTCTTGTAGAGAAATATTTTTACCGGCCACTCAGACATTTCACCAGCCACTGATTTTTTTCTTTCGATTACAAACCCCACCAGTACAAGCAAATTATATAAAATATACAATTTATTCTTAACTCTATGAAAACAGATTTACAGATAAGTTTGCCATACATATGTAAGTATACAGACTAATTTAACATGAAGCATGGACACCTTACAGAGGTGTAAAGCAATAAGTTCACTTGCAGTAATTACAAACAGCAAACTTTAACTACACAACCCTAAAATTCTTGCAATCATTTCTGATGTTGAACATTTCCACATTTTGGCTACAATTCCCCCAGATAGTATTAAGTTAAGATGTGTCCAGTGACTTTTTTAAACATTTTTAAATGATTTCAATAGCTGTTTTCTAATTGTTCTATTTGTTTCCCCTTACTAATTACGCTTTCTACTGAAATTCACAATTCTTATTTTTACTTAAAACATCTCAGAACGTGTTCATTATTAATTCCACGTCAGTCATTATTCTTGTGTTATCCCAGAGTTTTTCTGACTACCTGCTAGCTTAGCGTTAGCTTTCCCCACTCGCTAACACCTGTCCTCTTGCCTCTTCATGATCATGTTCACTCCTTCTAACCGGGCAGCAGCAGCTAATCTGAACTCTTCCTCAATCTGTCCCTCGTCACGTCTCTCTCATCATCCTCCTCCAACGATAATAAATCCCCTGAATCGCCAACTCTCCCTCCTTCTCTGCTCCTCGATCTGCTCCAGCGGTCAAAGATTGTGTGGTAAACTTATCGGTTAGTTTACCACACAACTAACCAATAAGTTAGTTGTGTGGTGCTGGAAGCACTGTTGCAGTGCTTCTAGCACTGCAACAGTGCACCTACTTGAGCACAGGCTCAGGAGTGAGCATGGTGCAATCGATCTCCAGGATCTGCTCCTCCTGGATGAAGTGCTGCCTCCACACCTGCAGGATGTTGTTCTTCAGGGCACAACCAACAGGGCCAAAGTCATACAGGCCGCTCACACCTGACGAACAACGGTTACCAATCAGAAACACAGATATAATCTTTTTCTGACCAGCCTACGCCATTTCACTGAATTCTTTAACATTTTTAATTAGAAAATTTAACAGATTTCCAGAAAAATGTTTCCATTATTTTTAGTTTGTTTATCTTAACTTAAAAATACAAATATCACTAAGAATTTCTGCAGACTAGCTTAGACTGAAAAACCAGCAAAAGCCAGACACTAACTGAAGGACATAAGGTCTCTAAAGGAAGGACAGCATCAGTTGAAAGAAAGATCTCAAGAAAAAGAACGAAAAGTATGCAAACATCATTTAAGCGTTTTCATCACAATAAATTACAACTCTTATAATAATAAAAAAAAAAATGTCAATTGCCCACTCTACTAGTAGCTATGTAACACGTTACCTCCATAGATGGCAAAGGCCTGATCATAGAAGAACCGCCTCTTCAGGGTGTCCTCCATCTTGGTTCTGTCAACAATATCATCTTTGGGTTGCAGCGACAGCTCCTGTGAATGTTACACCACCTTTTAATGTCACAGTGTTGCACACGTACAAATGCTAGGAGGCAAGGTAGGCTGCTTAACGAAACAAAATGGATCAAAACAGTTCATATGTGAACCTAAAGTAGAATCACTCTAAGACCAGATCAAGCAGCTTGCCGCAGAAATCAGATAGTTGTTTAATAACTACTGTTTGGATCGTAGGCGTTTCTATAAGAAATGTATCTGGACTGTCATTTGTGGTGAACTGGTGACAATTTCACATTTGATCAAAGCGGAGATGATCACCCAGGTTTACTGAACGCACACTCAAAAGCCCAAAACTGTTCATACTGTGCAACAGATTGCATGAGATTTGAAGGTGAATTTGTGAACATGGAGTAATTCTGTTGAGTGGATTCTGATCAAAGTCAGATGAAGATCACAAGTGATTTACCTTGGCCTCTAAAGTCCTCTTCCTTGCTTTCAATTCTGCGACGGCTTTGGTCACATCCACATCAGGAGCTCCTTCCTGTTTCATTTTGCGTACAAGGTCCCCCTGAGGAAAAGAATCAGAGCAAACCCCTGAGACAGCTACAGGCGCCATTGGGCTCCATTTGGGGCCTGTTTTACAAAGCTAAAGGCCGATTATAGATGTGGAGTTTTGGCACCAGCAGATCAGCCTCCTTACCGCACCCCACCCTGCAGCTAACTGCTGTCTGCAGCTGCAGAAGCGGTTCAACGTGGCAGGCAGCACACGGTTGTCAGCTAGCAGCAGCTAGCTTCGGTAGCTGCTTAATGCACTGACAGTTTGTGTCAGGCGGTATATACACAAGTGTTAAAACTGAACCGTGCGGGGCCATTCTGTTAACTAATAGTGAATAAAGCCAAAAAGATGAGCTGTACCTGTTCTTTGACTGCCTGCCTCAATGGGGCGAGAATCTCCTCAAAGTTGCCGTCCCCCATGGTTTGTCCTTCTGTGAACTGCAGCCAGAGGCTCCTCTGCTTCTTACTACACAGGCAGACCGACGCTGAAAACGGCCTTCTTCCGGGCGGATGGCGGAGCGACGAGCGGACGAAGCGGGCCGTGAATAGCGGACAGAGGTAGGGAGTCTCAGTGGTGGTCCTCAGCAGAGCTGATGCAGCGCTGCGGAGAAGAAGCATGGACCGGTGAACTGCAACCACAGGAGAATGATGAAATCTCTGGAAACAAGTAAACACCGCCTACAGCACGGGCTCGGCACTTTCGCTACAACACACACCCAATAATAAGGAATCCATCTGCAGATTCGTTGAAAATTGTATTACTTTTTTTATTATTTCTACTAAAATTACGGGAAAGAAAAATCTAGTAAAAATTTAATAAAAGTCTTCGGGTTTCAAGTCCAAAACCGGTTGTGGAGATTATATTCGTTCAAGATTGCTTAAAAGTAGCATGCACAATATCAAAAATATGTTGTAACAGGTGGCACCACCAGGTGTCGCTCCCTCCACAGCCTGAGCTTCAATAAAAGGGAAGCTGAAAGGGTCAAGTGTTAATTTCCTGTGTGACCAGGTGTGTGTTGTGCCCACATGTTCCACTCTTTGCTGGCTGTGGTAGATTTGGAGGAAAACTGTTTTAAATCGATCCTCTTAAATAAGTATATAGTGCTGGTGTTTTTATACAGGGCCACACTTTTAATGACGTTCCGGTGGTAGCGTTACCTGGGCGTGTGGTTGTTCGACGCCGCAGGTTGGCTTTATACATTTGTCTCAATCAGATTGCATTGTATGTTTTTTATATCGCTTATTTGGTAGGGCTGCACCAGTTATGCTACGTCACGTTTGACTTTAGAGTGCTGGTTTATGCGATACAGGTATTCAGTGTTTTTAATGCGTTTTAGGTTGACTTGATTAAAGTGATTTAATAAGCATTTAGTAATTTTTGTTTTTACAGTTGTATCACTGTTTCCTGCTGTCCTTTTAGAGTTTGACTTTTTTTGTTAGTCCGCCTGGTTTGTCTCCCTTTAGTACTTGTGAGTGCGGGCTAACAACTTTCCATTTATTTTGTTTGGTTTGTCCGCCTGAAGTGGTGTTTAAATTCAGGTCGAATATTAAGATTAATGACGACATGGAACGTGTGTATTCAAGGAAGTGACCCAAATACAAACGTAGGATAAAACAAACAAAATAAATGGAAAGTTGTTGGCACAAGTACTTCGGGGAGACAAACAATCCAAACTAGGCGGACTAACTAAAAACAAAATCAAACCCTAAAAGGACAGCAGGAAGCTATGATAACTAGAAACAAAAATACAAAAATTACTAAATGCTTATTAAATCACTTTCATCAAGTCGATCTAAAACACATTAAAAACACTGAATACCTGCATCGCATAAATCAGCATTTTAAAGTCAAATAACAGGTAACGCTACCACCGGGAAGTCATTAATAGTGTGGCCCTGTATAAAAACACTTCGTCAGCACTGTATACTTATTTAAAACAGTTTTCCTCCAAATCTACCACAGCCAGCAAACAGTGGAACATGTGGGCACAACACGCACCTGGTCACACAGGAAATTGACACTTGGCCCGACCCTTCCGGCTTCCCTTTCATGGACGCTCAGACTGTGGAGGGAGCGACCCCTGGTGGTGCCACATGTTACAATTTTAAAAAAGAGGGCTAAGGCTACAAATGAAAATAAAACTTGTTTTATTTAGTTTTCATTTTATTTTACAAGTACATAATGCAAAGAGAATTTTGTTAAAATAATACTTTATGCATTCTTTAGAGCCTTGAACCTGTTTTGTTTTTATTTGCCAGTAGGGCTGGACAATAAATTACAAAAACATTTCTGTCGCTATACACATGTGATCAATATAATAGATCTGTTTGAATATCCCAAGCCAGAGCCGCACAGCATTGTGGGAGATGAAGGCAGGGGAAATGCTTTAGCTGCTCAACCTCTCACAGCAAGTTAAGCAAGGTGAATGGCATCAACTTAACTCTCTCCATCTTCAACAAACAACCTGATGAAACTTCTGCAGGTTCAGGTTTGGCTACCGTGCCTCATGACTGTTTAAAAATAAACAATGACATGGAGTGAAAACTGTGGATAAAATTTAATTTAATCTATTTAAAACAAAAAAACTAATTGATAATTATTGATCTCACCAATTATTGACATTGACTGATATCGATAATGGCCAGGTGAAGCATTCTATCCACCTTTGGGAGGCATTAGCAAAGGTCCTTCAGAAGATCTGATGAAGTATACCAGATGTCTTTAAAAGGCTTCAGGGACCAGTGGCTGTCTGTGGCCAAATTTTGATGATCAAGAGACAACTGAAGACTCTTCTTTTATACAATCAGTGCCAATGTAGTGCCTTTTTTTAAAAGATTTTTTTTTTGGCATTAGGCAGGAAATGGACCGAGAAAGAAGGGGGGAAGACATGCAAGCAAGGACCTCAGGACTACTCCCCAATTATACTTTTTATCATATGTTTGTTTTTTACTAAGCTTTATGGATAGTTTTTTTTTTCTGCGAAGATTATGTTTGCGATATAGTCAGATGTTTGTTTTGATTCTCAGGTTATTTTGACGTGTTCTTGTGTAGAATATGCAGTAATTGCTTTCAGTCACTAGAGGGCACTGAAAACAAGCTCTTCTCAGGCTCACAGATGTGTTATAACAGACTTTCCTTTCAGCGCTGCTGCAGACTTTTGAGGTGAAAGTCGAACTCCTACATTGCCGTTTCAGGTGAAGTTTGGAGTAAAGTGAAGTAGAAATACTAAAAAATACTGGATCAGAATTACATATTTAACTGGTTCGAATCCCAGACTCAAACTTGAAATGTACAATGCCTTCAAAGTACTGTTTTCTCAAGTTACATAATGAGCATATCGACTCCATCTGTTTGTAATTTGATCTTTTTCTGATTTTTTTACTTTTAAAAACCACCATTATGTTCCATTTGCATCAGTCTGTCATATCAAATCACTGTAAAACACACATTTATAGGTTATTGTTGTAACAAACAAAACGAGGAAAAGTTCAAAATAAATACATGAAATCTTGTCTAAGGAGTTGTCAGTTATTATTTCCAGTACAAGTAATATAATGACTAAAAGTTATTTTTAAATGTAAACACAATATCTACGTTGTAGTTCTAGTAGTTCTTTTCTTACTACTTATCACAATAAAATATATGAATACCATCAGCGTTGAAAATGCGGTGGTCAGATGATTATAAAATCTCAAACATTTCATTCCTTATTTATTGTATCCGCAATCTGCATCATGCGGTGAAGTTTTGTATGTCATCAGATTTCAATTATCTGTCCAGTCTGGGCAGACTCAGTAACCTGAGATGGATTGAACGTGATTGTGCAAAGTAGCTGTGAGAGTTGTGTCGTGGTGTCAGTTGTACACATACGCCGTTGTGGGCCACCAGGACACAGCCACTGACCCACATTGAGAGCAACATGTCAGCAAGGAGATTACACACTAATTATGAGCAGCATCAGCAGATGACAGCCCGCACCTACCACTGTTTCCCTTCTGTCCGTACGCCATCATCAGACACTCATTTCCCAGGTGGGGTCTTTTGGGGCGATGTGTTCTTGGGTTCCATTAAAGGGAACAGCTGATGTCACTAGGGAAGGCTAGTGAATGCGTCACCACTGGCAGTGGACCAGAAAACCACTTTATCTCCCCTGCTATTCTACAGTCCATTGAGGCTGAAGCTGTACGAGTCCTGCTCCTTTCATAGGGGATTAACAGGGTAAAGGTCTTAACATTGATTAACACTGATGTTGTATACCAATTTAGAAATGATTTCTGTTTGAAGACATGTTAGGGGGGGTCTTTAATTTGAAACAGTTCAGAAGCAAAAGACGAACGTCTAAAGAAATGCTGGTGATCAAAATTTATGGCTGCACACACAAATCAAAAATCAAGTCTAGCATTCAGAATAAAACAGTATTTAAAATCTTATTTGAGGTCCATTATAATATGTGAGAAAAATAGTTGCCTTTTAACAGATTTCTTATATTTCTGCTATTTTCTTACACTTGACTGTTTCAGATTGTAACGTAAAATCAAGGATGAGCACAGTATTTATGAAATGCAGTTTTAAAATTTATAATTTCATTTACTGATAAAGCAAGCTGTCCAACCTAATCTGACTCTATGTGAAAAAGTAATCACTCCCCCATCATGATAACTGGATGGGTCGCGCTTGGGGGTCAGAACTGCTTGCTCTAACCGTAAAACTTTTCATGCTGTGGGGACATTTTTGCCTCTCTCTTCTTTACAGAAATGTTTTAATTCAGCCACATAGAAGCAATTCATTGTTCCACTAATGACAGCAATTTATCATGTTTGATTGTGGTATAATGTTTTGCAAAACTTCTGTTTCTTTTAAGCCATACGTAACAAGACACACACCTTTCTTTAGATGATGTTTTATTTCTTAACACCTTTTAGCCTACTAAATGTTGTCAGACAGGTTCTCTAACCATTTTATCTTTCAGATCAGTCAGTAATCAGGTATGTGGGCGACAATTGAAATTGAATTAAGTTTTCAAAAAAAAATGCAGACAATTCATTAAGCTATGATTTAACAAGGGGTGATTACTTTTTTCACGAGGCTTGGTTGGTCTGAATAGCTCAGTTAAACTAATTTACACCGTCAACATCTGATTTAGCTTCAGATAATGTTTTTTTTGTTTTGTTTTGTTTCTGGGGTTGAAATTATTTTTAATTACATTGGTTCAGTAATTATTTTCCATCTTAAACAACTTCACGATTTTATCAATAATTTATTTATTTTTTGCCCTTCACATGCTTCAGATGGTTGTATGTGTGCGTTTTTAAAAATTTTGCTTAAAATTCATTTGTGCTCATTTACGGGTCAGTTGAAGGACAAAAATATTTGGAGATTGTCCTGTTTGATTGTGCGCCGTAATGTGAAATCCCTCAGACATTGTGGTTAAACATCTGCAGTTTCAGGACTTTTTGAGACTCCAACAGGTTTTCTTCCTGGATGCACTTCTCCAATAATTGTGCCCATCAAATCGGACCACCCTGTAACTGCTGAAGAAACTTATTTTCTGATTTTATTCAGTTTAACTGCAAACAGAACTTATACCACTGTTTCAGAAAGACTAGTTTTGTTGGGTAATTATAATTCCCGTATCAGTAATTAGATCAACTCTCAAGGCAGCTGATTATAATAGCTTCTGCTTATGCAGAGTAAAAAAAAAAGCGTTGTTGTGGAGCGCAAGCCTGTGGCAGGCAGGAGGACGGTCGCCATCTCTGGGTAAACACTGTAACCATATTACGCAGTTGATATTGTAGCGTGTGGACTGGAGCCGGAGCGCACAGTAGTAGCAGCAGCAGCAGCTACAGCCGCGGCAGAAGGCGGGGGCTATGCTGCCCGCAGCAGCAGCGACCACAGAGGACACATACGGCGGCTTCAGAGCAGGACCGACGCTTTTGTTTGTCTCTCGCACGTCGGAGCTGTCACTTCACGTCTGAAAGCGATCCTTGGTGCGCTTTCATCTCTCTGAACTGTTTTCTTTTTTTTTTTTTTCTCCCCCTCCAATGTTTTTGAGCGGATGGGACTTGCACGGTTCCAGTGAAATGGGATTTTAATGGTGCACGTAGCAGCAGCCTGTGCACAGCCGGGGGACCGTAGCTGTAGCAGTGCGCCGGGTGATGATCGCCGAAGAATAAAGCGGTGCAGCCGAAGGTGCGCAACATCTCGTTTCCATGGACAACACGTCCATAATAACACAGGTTGCAAATCCGAAAGAGGAGGAGAGCATCTCATCGAGTCAAGATAAAGGTAAGCCCGCGCAGAAATGTCCATTGACACAATCTGTTCTTTTTTTTTTGTTTGTTTGTTTGTTTTTATGGCGTTTGGTTATTTATTTCTGGTTTCTGCTGTTTTCACGGCGACAATCTGTGCAGATCCGTAGCCCTCCGTGCAAAGAGGAATCTCCGGACCGCAATAGCAAAACAGTATCGACGTAAAACCCTCCATTGTTTGGGTGAAGCAGGGAAACATTACCCACAAGAACCTGCCTGCTTACCCCCAGTAATTCGGCTGGGAGTGTGCTGTAACTTTGTTATGGCTTTATTTCGTTGCCACCACGCACACGTTTAATTTAACTCAATTAAATCGTGTATTTTTTCCCTCAAGTGTGAGGGTTTACTACAGGGGGGCGGGTACAACATTACCCTCTCCTTTACACTGCTCACAAATACATGCCAGCGTCAACAGGAGTACAGATCTGCCACTACTATTGAGAAACTAACGCAATGAATTGATCGAAATTCACGGGAACATATTGTGCTATGCTACGCCTGTAACCAGGGGCGCCCCTAGAAACTTTTCTAAGGGATGGCCAGATGGTGACCGCTGATAATCTTGAGGCAGCATTGCAAAAGCCACAACAGATGTTTTTTTTTTTTTTTAATTTATTTATTAAACCGTAGCTAAATGCGTGCAAATAGGCAAGCGTGGCAAACCATTAAAAACTAAATAGATATTACAGTAAATTCATTAAACATAAGTAAGATAAATTGTGCAGCAAGCTGAAATACATCAAGAACACCAATAGAGAGATAAATGAATAAGGCAGTGCATGTTCAAATATTTACCATATGCTGCAAAAGAAAAAAAGAACATAAGCATAATCAGTTCTCTTATAATATACTCCACGAGGAACAGTCGCTGTATAAACGTCAACCTCCACCTGCATAAAAAACAACAGCTGAGCAGCTTCTGTGCAGATCACAGAAGCTGAGAGACGGCACATTTTTTTTCTTCTTCTGTGCAACAATTGTTGTAAAGAGACTGATGGCAGATCCTCCTCATTAGTCAGGGGGTTTCATCAACATTTGAAGTGCATTTATTAGCCAATGGTCATAACAAAACAGTTTTTGAGTAACACAGGTTTACTTAGTGGCTGACCTTCCCTCATTAGCACCCATCCCAGCGAGCCACAGGGTGCTGGGAGGCCAGAGGGACCACAGTGTCCTCACTGCTACACTCACTGCTCTCCTCGGAGAAAAAGGTCACCTTTTGGTATCATCTACCTCTGAGCAGCTCTGACTCACAGCTTTCTGAATGACTGTAACCCCCCTAATTAAGACGACATCTCCTTTATGGCTTGTAAAGATAAACCAATCAGAATTTTGTGGCCAATTTGAGATAATGGTTTATGCAGCGATGATCTTTGGAGTATTCTGTTTTAGACAAAAAAAAAATGAAACATATAATACGAGAAGATTTAAGAGCGCACACTGACACACCACATGCATATATATTTATGTATCTACGTACACACATCACTTACTTCACTGAATGAAACACAATCTTTATTCTATTCGCAAAATGTTTGTTTATTTAGAACTCCAAAAGTCTTGATGTACTTGCTACCCCATTGTTTTAAATTTTCTTCTCCCAGGAGCTCGATGTAATTAATGTAATTCCACCTAAAACAATCGCCAACAGGGAATGGAGAAGCTTGTGCTATTAAAATGTCTTTTTTTCCCTCTTTTTTAGCTTATTTTAATCTCTGATTCAGAATTCCCACACCTTGCTCAGAGCATTTGCTCGTCTTGAACAGTGAAACCCAGATGGCATGTGAAATCTGATAATTAATCTGGAGGGATCAAATCCGGGTTCAGCCGCTGACCAGAGACGACTTAAAACACTGACACACACCGTGCCTACTCCAACGGCTGCTATTTCAGATACACGTTAATAGCTTAATTCGTGATCACTTTCAATCATGTTGCTGTGCAGAACAAAATGAAAGCCAATTACAAAAGATGTGTTCAAAGTTGAGTAATAATAACACCGTTAGCAAACAATACAGTAAAACAAAGAGAAGGATAAAATAATGAGAACAATATTAAATAGCCTCCAATTTAAAATAAAAAAAATAACACAAACACATTAAAATCATGACAGATATGAGTCTTTCATTTTGACTAAAAATTAAGTAAACACTGGTTACTTAATTACTTACAGGTTAATATTTGAAAGGAAACTGTATGGCATTAAAGCACACCCCAACCTTAAGTTAAGTTCAACTAGAAACACTCATCTTTGTTTTTATATCAACTTTAAGACACTGTTGACTCATATAATTCCTAAGGCCTTTAGCCAGTACAGTCATACCTCGTTTTAACACACACTACCTAATACTTAAACCTATAATTAAGGTGTCCACTGAGGAATGGTGTTATGTAATAACTGGTTGTGTTATGCTACCACGTAATTATACCAAAACATTCAGGTACGGGCCTTTTAATTTGGCTTGTGTGTCCCGAACGAACACAGCTTTTTTAAAAAAAAACATAATACACACCTTGGCCTAGCAATGATGTCAATGCCCAATGTGCAAGCTTAATGTGCATGCTCTCCACTTTAATACTTTGTTTGCGTATCGGTTCGGTAATATCACAGTGCCAAATACATTTGGTGAAAACAAATGTTTTCCTTCACCAAATGAGTGTTTTCATTTGTTTTGGTGAATGAAAACATTTCACAAATTGATGCCATATTTATGAAGAAATAAAAACAAGCATAAACTTTGATTTGGAAAATTTAAATCATTCTGCAATTGTTTTGGAAGTTGCTCCCCTTTGCTGTTTGCCCACTTGTATGTATGAAATGTAGTTGTTCCAACACCGGATATGTTGTACAACAAGTCATTCTGTAAACTCATTTGGAACATTTGTACTCACTATAACTGCTGATTTTAAGTTATTTTACTATATTCTGCACATCATTCTGTCTAATTAAATGTGGTTTCATGACTTGAATAATCAATATCTGTCAACAGGAGTTGTTCAGTTATTTTAGGATGATCAGATGTGTTAATCTCTCATATATTACCAGAGCAAGCTGACTCAAATAGGGATCAAATCTAAAATAAATGTAAAAGGTTTGTCATACTAAGTTTTCAGTAATTGATATACATTTACGTTATAAGTGAGCATTTTTATGTCTATTTGTTTCTCATGATTTATGAAAGTACTAAACTACAATAGTTTTAACAGACTACATTTCAACATGAAGGTAGGAAATGGGGGTATAAATTGGCAAAGGGGCAAACTGACCCATATCCAAAATATTTACAATGTCCCTCAAGCTTTTGGCATCCTGTCAGATTCTGGTCCCCACAACTAGCTGAAAACAAACAAACACACCCTCAGTCAATCAGTGTAACTGAGGGGGGTTTAGCCGGGGGGCTTCAGGGATGGAGTCTCTGCCCTTCACTTCCCAAAGCTGACGGCAAACAGCACTCGTTCTGCAGGTTTTCTCTTTGACCTGCCTGCAGTGAGGCCACAAATGAATACACTCCTTCACACGTTGAATATTTCAGAGCTCCATTCGGCTATTTTTGCTTGACTAATTTTGTGCTACTCATTGGAAGAAGTCATGCCATATAAGACCTATGTTTGAGTTTCCTCTAAACATTTCATTAGGCGAAGATTCAACTTTTCTGCTAAACAGATTTACTTAATCACAAGTGCTTGTATGGAGCTTGTGGTGGGGCAGTACTTTCCTTCAAAACCATTTATGCATTCCTTCATATTGTTCGAATCTACAATGGGACCCAAAATTAGATTTTACTTGAGTCTAAAATGGCTGACTTTGTCATAATTTAGCAGACTAGGTAGCCACATAGTTTTCATAGTATGATGCAATGAGATGTAATTGCTGGACTAACAAAAAGGGGAGGGGGAGTCATGAGGCGGCTGGCCTCACTCTCACTTAGTAATTCACTCTGGCTTTTCCTAATCTAACAGTCAAGGCAGGTGTCAGTGGACAAGCTATTTACCTTAATCAGATTAGATTAAATCTGACTTTAGCTCTTCACGTTTTAAGGTGTGATATATGTCAGGCAGGCCACACAGCAATTTTGGAAGCAGACTAATGGAGCCATTGCACATTGATCTATTTATTGGTCATCTTTTTGAATTTTCCTTAATATTTGTTGCTTATCTGAGAAGATTAAGTCTAATGTGGAGTCTCATCAACAGAAAGCTTCGTTCACACTGTTGTGGCTATTTGTTAGTTGTGAGTTTACTCAGGAGTCCCTAGAAGAAAATATATGCTTCAAAAAAAAAAACATCCTGGAAATAAAAACAAAAGCAATTGACTTTTTTAGTAAGGGTGCCCTTTCTGAATGGGAATGGTGTAAATTATCCTAAATTGAAATAGTCATTTTTACCCTGGGGTTACTCCAACTACGGAGACAGGGTAATATTTTGAATACAAAAGAGAATAAAATGTTTACACGGTTAAAAATACATACAATTTCTTACTAAATTAAAACAGGAAGTGTTTAGTCCGATTTAATAACACACAGTGATATTTTTAAAGGTCGCATCTTTTTATACAGTGCATGTAAACATGTAGTTTCAACTGAATGCTCAAAAAAGCTCCTTATTTGCTGCATATGAGCGAGAAACATGTATGTAACTGGAGAAGAAGCATGGAGGAGCAGCAGATGCTGGGATTTCTGTACGCTAATAGCATGTTAAACAATATTATTCCCTCTGACTGTTGGTTAGAAGTTATTTGCATTCCCTGGAGAAACAAGGAAAGAAAAACACTGAAGCTGTAATTATATATTAATCTTGAAAAAGCCTCTGATTTCATGCGCAATTGGTTTTTGAGGTTATTCCTGGAACCCGATGCTGCACATTACTAAAGTGTTTATGATGAGGGGACCACACCTGTAGAAGAGTGAGCAGCTCTGCTAAGTGGGGAGAGTTACTGTGAGCTTTGGCTGTCTCTGAGTCTCTGGCACAACTTGGCAGTCTCCTGTGTACAGCATTTGGCTGCCACGGCCAGCCTCAAAGTGTTGGGGAGCTTGTGCTCGGTTAGAGGCTTCTCCATCCTCTGGGAATCGCTTTGGACTGCGGTGTGCATACAGTAAAGTCAATATTCAGTGCAGCATTTTGACTGAGAGGATAAGGAGAAAAAAAAGTTGAACTCGGAGCCCTGAGGTTCAGGTCCTTATTACCAATTTATAAACTCCTTTCATCCAGGGCAGCTCAGAAAAGCTGATTATATTTACCTCTGGGGAAGAGTTTTAGAGTGGTAGACATTTCCTGAGACATCTTTATTTCTCTAGTCCAGTTCCTATTTGGGCAGCTCATTGGGAAGGTTAAATTTAGCGCTTAAATGTGAAGTAGGAGAAAAAGGATTGATGGTTTTCAAAATTCGTGGAAATCTGTAAAAGAAAAAATCTGTAAACTGTGTTGTGTGTGGATACTCTGATGCTTCTAAATAACATCTAGTGTAACCAGTTGCACTGAGGTACTAACTTCTTACAGAGAACCACTCAATTAATCTGAAAATGGAAACCAAGCCATGGCTATCCAAATAACCAGACTTTAAAGGCAGAGAGAGTATTAGTCAGTGAAGTAGCTGAGAGGCCAACAGTAACTCTAGAGGAGCTGGAAAGATCCACAACTCAGGTGTGAGAATCTCTTGACATTTGTCATCCATTCAACAAATCTGACTGCTATGGATGACACAGAAGGAAATTATTTTCAAAAGAGAGTTGTGTTGCATCATGTTGTAACGTTGTATACTTATTTAAAGGAAATGTATTATTATTATCATTATTTTTATTAATATTATACCCCTAGCATAATGACTTCCTACTTTATCTTTTTGTGTGCAGCCACTCTGATCCAACACTCTCCATGATGGCAACCAGTTAGCCCACTTACTGTGTGTGCTTTTTTTCTTTTTTCTTTTTGCTCGTTTAATTTAGCGCTGCTTATTTGGAATCTTTGTAGTTAAAGTCCATTGTGTAGAAACACATTTGAGGGTGGAGGATTTCCTGTCAGACCGTGGGGTCCCAGAAACCACACATAAAAATACTCGTAAAAAGCGCGCGCGGGGCCTGTGTGACCCCCACCAGTGTGACCCCATCTCTTACGACTGTGGGAGAGTTAAAGACTGGCAAATATGTTTTTACAAATGTTCCTGCACAATTTTTTTTGTGGTCTATCCCATAAAATCCTGATAAAATGCATTGAAGTTTTTGTAAGGCATAAAAATATTTGTAGGACACTTGAAGATTTCAGTTTTCTCTTTTGGGTCTATTTAGTGTAACTTCTTCAGTGTGCCTAATATTTTGATTTGTAAAGCACAACTACAAGTTAAGCTGGAGTTTATCTTATGTATTTTCATTCTTCCACCTGAAACTGCTCAAGATATAAAAAGGCAAAGAGTTATAATTAGTTGTGTTAGGACATAATGCATTAGAAATACTTAAAATAAACGATTACATCTGGTCACAATAAATATTCAGGATAGCAGTTAATATGAGGAGTCCTTTATAACTATCACTTCTCAGACTTAGCAAAGAAGCAGCTACTCTCCAACTCATCCTGTGAAAATCCACTGGGGAAAACAGTGTGGGCTGTATCTTTCCTCACTCCTACACTGGATGACTATTAAGACTTAAACCATATGCTACAGGAAGTCCACATGGTCTTGCTCACAAGTTCCAGGCTAACTTCCAATTTAGAGCGCAATTTCATAAATATTGTCTTGTTGACATCCTGTATCCACGTCAACCAGAGCCTGATGATCCAGAAGCTCCATGTGCAGCAGAAAGTGTAAATGGACATGGACATATCCTATGAAATATAGAAATGAAAATTAAAACACTGATTTAGAAAAGTGGTGTGTGCATTTGCATTTATTGATACTCTGAAGCAGCTAATTGAGACCCAGTGAAATTAATTAGCTTCAGAAGCCAACCTACTGTTGAAAGAAAGCCTAAAAAGTCCTTTTTTACAGCTTGCCACAAGCATTTTTTTAGATTTTCTATGACAAATGTAAAATATTTATTCTTTGTTTCCCATTTCAAAGTCATTTGTGTTGGTACATCACATAAAGTTTTAAGAAGATGCATTGAATTTTGTGGTTTTATTTTACGAAATACTCTTAAAATGTGTTGAACTCAATATTTCTTTGTAGCGTCTATTCTTGGTTTTCTGCAGGGCAGGGTTTGGGGTTTTACTGGGTCTATTTTTATGTCTGTTTTTGCATTGGATGGGACTATTTGACAGCATCGTTGGCCAGTTTCATGACTGAATTGGGCTCCAAGTGCAGCTGATATTGCTTATTTTGAGGAAAGATTCTTGCAAATGAGACTTACTAAAGATTTCAACTACATTGATAATAAAATTTGGCTTTATATGAATACTTGTGCTGACAGATATGGCTTTTGATCCATCAAAATTCAGACTTCTCATTAACTCTGACATTCTTGTTCTGCTAGAGCATGCTTGTGATGCCTTTATTTAGATGCCTGGTATTGTTGTTGACTTACATCATACTCCGTTTGGAGCCAAAGAACCGCCTGCTGCAGGCTGCTTCTCTCCACTTCAAAGATTGGTTATCGCTGGAATTCACAAGCTCCTCTTAATTCAGCATCCGTTCAGCTAAACGAACGTAGTCATAACAAATCAATACAGTCAGAAAAGGAGGCAGAGGTCAAGAGTGAGGATGCGTGTGACTGTCAAGAAGAAAGAGCAGGAGAAAGTGCTTGGGTTTCTGTGACAAGGGAACGGTCTTTCTGCATATTTTGCCCTCTACTGCTTGGCATTTATCATCACTAATTGGCTATCCTAAACAGAGATCGCGTTTTCTTCTCAACGATTTTCCGTCACACCCCCTGAATTATGCTGCATAGCAGTTTGTGTAATATTTGACAGAAGAGCATGACATTTTTTAAACAATACAATAACTAGACATTTGCATGCAGGACAGAGGGTTATTAACATGTACAAGGAAGACCTCTTCTCATCCTCCAGAGGTAAAGGTGAACTCTGTTTAACTGTGAATCTCAGGGGCCTCTAAGTAGGACATGGCTGTGTGTGAAAATGAAGTGATGAATGCCTTTCAGAAAGAAGAGGCATGGGAAACATGCTCACGCCAACACACACACACAGACACAAATAGATGACCTACTTGTTTACTTCCCTTCCATCCATAACAAGCAGGCATTTAATGTGCAAAAAAAGAGAAAAGAACGAGATTTACAGCAAGAAATGCAGTGTGACGTTTCAGTGCCTACTCAATCATGAGTGGGCTTTACTGAGAACAAAACTGAAAGCTGTTCGGGTTTCAGAAGAGCAAGGCTTATCAACATTTAATCGGTTCGTAATGACTTGTGCCTGTAGAGGAGCTTCCTAAAGTTGGAAAAAAGAACGCTGATGACGTCTTTGTGTTATCGGATCGAGCTTGGTCTGAAGATTCAGCATTTTCTCCTCAATTAGATCCTTCTTGTTTAAAGACAAAGACAGCTGTGAATGAAAAGTCAATTTTCCTTTGAGCAGCAGACACAGTTCCAACATCGGGACTACACAGAGCCCTCATCTAGACCTGGATATGTCCAGCAAGTTTCATCCTTTTACCTAATTTTACTAAATAATACAAACACCTGAAAACATGTAAAATACTGTGCAAAAAGATGCAACCTTTTTTTTTTTTTGGAGCCTGTCTAATAATTAGTATGAATAAAATTTCTGTTGAAATAAAAAAAATTCTACCTTCTAAATGAGATAGCATTAGCTTAGAATGAGTATAAAGATTGTCTAAAAGGGCAGCTTAAAAACTTTAATCTCCCTTCTGTCCATTACCAGCGTTCATTACTGATGTAAAAGTTGCGTCATAAACTCACTTGAACATGCATGAGGCCCGAGGATGTGGCTTTATTCACCTCTGACATTATTTTTACTTCTTGTTGTTTATCAACGTATAGGCAAGGGGGATTTCCCTTCAGTCACTAAGCATTATATTTCCCCCTTCATCTCTCTGAGTTTGTCCCTGCCGTTTTTTGTCATCTTCATCAGCAGAGAGAGAGAGAGGGAGGCAGCAGAGCTCATCCTCCAGGAGCTGCAGGCAGGCTGGCTCTGTCACCGCTGCTCCTACGCTTCTGTACAGCTGCATATGGAAAAGCAGGGGCAGACCCACCTACATCTGCTCCGAAACCCAACCAAATCATTTATATGTTGAAGTCATAGCAAACCACCATATTCAAATTGTTTATGGCGTAATGTGACTTGCATAAGGGAGTGTGGGATGAATATATATATGTGTATACATATTTGACTCTTTCTGGGTAAGTTTGGAAGTAAATCCAGAAGGGCAGTTGAGGGTCAGTGAGTTTGACAGAAAAAGGCATGTGGACAGAGTGTACCTCCACACACTGTAATTTCCAGCCTCAGCTGTCTGTGTGGGAAAGTACGGAGGCTTATTGGGAGTTAATTTTATCATACTGAGCTATTATTGCCTTGATGGCCTCATACATAGCCCACTGTGGACTCTGGTGAGAACACACAGTGTGACACAAACAACTGTCACTCAGCTTTTTTGTGTGTCCGCTGCGTTTGTGTGTTTGTTTAAATGCATTGTGAAGCAGATGCTGTTTGGAGTAAATATTGTTTCATAAGCAGAGCAATTATAACTGTCGTCACCCCTCTTGGCGGGAATTTCTCTCTGGTAAAATAAACAAGATTTTTTTTTTTTTTTTTTTAATGAGCAACAGCAGAGCTTGCTTTAATGAGGTTCTTAAGAAGAGCTGTAACAGTTTGAGTATTCAGGCAGAAATTCGCATTCTCTTTTTAATTTACATGTAGACTCCTGCCAAGTGTGTTTTTTATTATTATTTGACAACCAAAAGAAGATCCTGGAAACAATTGTGTGACCTTTGCAGATTAATTCTTGGATCTGTTTAAAAGATTGTAGAAAAATCTACTGAACTAATTTCAGGAACATTTGGCAGAGAGTTCAAAGATGGCTGTAGCCCAGTCAACTCTTATTACCGTGTACAGATGAATGAACACTTGTGAAAGAAATTCTAGTTAAATATGAATTGTGACAAATCTTAGATATTGTCATTTTTGTTCCAATTCAGACCAATAAAGGCAATGGCCCTTCCATTCCAACCGCACTGTCACCAATATATTTTATTGTTAAAGTAACAGCAGTGAATGGCAGTAGTTAAAAGTCACACTTTTCTATTCACAATCAGCAAGGTGTTTTCCTGTCTTGTGATCAGTTTAGTTTGGCCAGTGTTTATGTTTAAAGGAAAAAAAGGCATGATGTTGGAGCCATTTTTGATGTTCTCAGAAGTCAGTGCAGTGATTTTGTATTTCGACAGTCCAGTAATTATCACTTTAAGAGACTGAGAGTTTCGTTTATCCATATCACTTTGTGTGATAAAGTGTCTGAGATGGATATTCAGTTTGGATGTTTTGGAATAATACATTGCTTGGTATATTCAATTTAAGTTGTTTTTGGAATTTTTATTGCTTATTGGACCAAGAGCACTAGAAGACAAAGCGTATCTTAAAAACAAAGTGCAAAGACAACATAATTTTTACGTTGTTTTTTTTTTCAAATATATTCATGCTTGTAGCGTTGCATAAATGTATTAATTATTTTGTTCAAAATTGAAAAATACATAAAATGAAAAATAAAATAAGCACAGGGCAACTGAGAATATAGCAAAAGTGTGGTAACATTTTATATTAGTGAGTCACGCCGTGCTGGTACAGAGCAGTGGCACTGATTGGAAACAGCTAAGTGTAAAGGCCAAGACCCACCATGTCCGCTTTGGCAACCGATCTGACGGAAAATTTGGTTGGATGATGTACACAGCAATTGCAGCACATTAAAGTTAAAGGGGCTTCGCAGACCGGAAGTGACTCCCTGCGACTGCGTCTCCGATTGTCCGACCAAGACAGACCTCGGGTCTGTTTTGGTTATAACTCCGCACCAATTTGACCGTGTATGATTGAAGCACAAAGAATCAAACACAAATAGTCTACCTTAAGTATCACTTTGCTCCCAACTATCACTCAGTGTTTTTATTGTGAAGGTTCAACTGTGCTGAAATAGTGTGAAAAACATTATGCTCAAAAACATCACTAGTACTTCTACTGCTGACCAGAGCTACCTTTCCTGACCGTGGTATGAACTTCATTGTGTGCTTGTCGCTCAGCCTAGGATTTTTCTGTTGAAGTCAAGATTGAAGCTAATTGTTTAGCAATTTTAGGAATATAAAAGACTGTTTGTGGTGGGTGCAGAGAAATCCTTCCAATTCATCTGTTTACTTCACAAACCTCACCCAGATTTCCTTTATAGCAAGCTCTTGGTGGAAAGTCAAGGGGCTCACTCTGTCCTTTTTTGTATTTCCAGTTATTACACATCCTTCTAGCATAATTTCCAACAAAAACATTTTCAGTTTAAAACCATAGGCATTCACAACACATCGTGTTACATACATAGTAATACACTTTTAGAGATGCATGGCTCCAACTGCTCTTTTTGCATCAGAAAAGGTCTGCTTAATAGTACTTCTGATACTTAAGGATGGTGATATATTTATTCTTTTAAATATTTAAGAATTTTTAAAAGAATATATATATATTATATATATTGCAATTTGCCTTTAAAAAAACAAAACCTTGCCAGGTTTTTTGTAAAACAATCACAAAAACTATACAATCCATGAAATATTTAGTGAAGCTGAGAAATTATTAAGGCAGCACTCTTTCAGGCAGCTTTTTTTTTTAAATCACCAGGATATGTATGCTGCAATACCGTGTAACTCCTGCAAATTCTGAAATATAAACTACTTGTTATCCCTCTTCAGTACGTAGATACTGTATCCCTGTCAAGGTTCCATCTGTGGTATTACTCTACTGACAACTTGCATAGAGGAGTTTCCTCTTTTGGGTAATGGCAGCCAGAGAGGGAAACAACTTCATCTCCTCACACTGTCTCCATTGTCAGCCCAATACATTAGATAAGGTAAAAGCAAACGGTGAACAACCTGTATATCTATGTGTGTGTGTTCGTAGTGTGTTGGGTCTGTTGTTGTTGTCGAATAAGTATTTTATCTCAGACGTTCTTATGTAAGATGTAGACAGCTGGTTCCACTTTCAAAGCAAAGGAGGGAGGCGCCAGATATCCTGTGAAATCGCTCCCACCGCCTTTGGTGATGGCAGAGTTTCATCATGTCGTTTTAAGTTTTGTGGTTGTTGCATTCATAATCTGAAGGTGTTTTGTGAGTTAAGCGGAGAGACAGCACAGAAATCCCTCTGGCTTGTTTTATCTCACTGTAAGCAGGACTTTGCTGTGCCATTTAAAACCAGTCTGTTTTCCACTTGAATTATTAAAGATGCATGTTCACATAGACAGTTCTCGTGTTTACCTTCATAACCCCTCAGGACCTCTAGTCTTTATCCACCTGGATGATCATCTAAAGGCTATTAGAGTATTGCTTAAGGTCTAACATATACGCCGATATGTCTGAGCAAGGATAAATCTGCCTGCAATAAACACTTTTTGTCATTTTTGTTTGTCAGGGTTTTCTATTTTACAGTATCAAAAGTTAGGCTTTGATTTGTTGTTGGATTTGAATGGTTTGTAGTCGAAGTAAAACCTAAAGTTTAATGATAATTACATTTTAAATCTAAAGAGCTGAACGGAATGTTTTTGGGTGAAACAAGACAGCATGTTAAGAATAGATATTTAATTTAATTTATTTAAATCTAAAATAAGTTGCTTTAAAAATTGTTGTCAGGTCTCAGACAAGTGCCAGAAAATGATTTTAAAGTAACTAGATTAAAAAATTTAGTTATAATCACCTTCAAAATTGAAAAAGCTCAAAAGTTTTCAAAAACATTTGTACTGGTAACCAAAACTAAGTAAAAGTAAAGTAAGAGCTCTGAACTGCAAAGACTTTGCAAGATTATCGTTTGGCTAAAATACTTTTCAATAAGTTCCTCATTATGCCACCAACAAAAGATTGTGTCCACACTAAATGTAATGCTGCTTTCCCTTTGTGTTACACAATGATGAAAAGTCTGTTCAGTAACTTGCTTGCGTTGTCGTCTTTGAACATTGAACATTTTTCAGCTTTTTCAATTTTTCAGCTTTTAAGATTCACAACATCCAACTTCCCACTAAGAGATGTTTGTTTGTCCTTCCTTGAATTTATTAATGGGGGATCCAGTTATTTTATGGTGAATTTGTCATATATAATGATTAGCTGATTAATGATAAATGCCATATTGGATGTTTTCAAATGCGAAGAGAAAAACACTATGCGGAAAAGGCTGATAAAATCAGTAGCTATAGATCAAGTTCAGCTTTGAGAAAAGCTTCTAAAGCTGTCAGGCGTTGAGTGAGTTATTATCTGTATTTCTGTGCATTTAAAGCAGGACTAGTGGATTCCACCTTTTATAGTCTTGAGTGAAGCTTCTTGGAGTCTGGCAATATTCCACACTGTGGGTCATGGGGTGATTATCTCTTCCTGTCAGGAATGCTGAGAATTTCCTGCGTTTTCTCCCTCTTCCGGTCTTGTTAGTGCCTGCGCCTGAACATGTGACAGAAAGCCCCGGCCCTGCACACTTTGATTGACTAGTGCGCTTTCTGTTGTTGTTACCTGATCTTCAGCAGTAGCATTGATACACACGCCGGCTCTTAAAGCACTTTACACAGCTCTTACATCAAGAGAGGAGGTATTGAGGCTGATGACGTTTACTCAGCGGGCAAATAATACACACATGCTCTAAAGATCTCTACATCTGCGGATATAAAAAGCTTTTTCATGCACTGGCCTTTCAGTGTTACCTGTTGTCAACAGAACTATGAACGACACAGTTATTCCTAGATGTATGACTGCTTTTTTAGTTCTTTTCTTTGAACTGGTTTCAAAGTCGTTTTTGTTGTTACAGTCTGTTCAATGCCTTTGCACTTTATGGCAAATGGAAAACTTTTAACTCTTTGCAGTTATTTTCAGACCTCATGAAAGCGGACCTAGCTTCAGACACATTTTTAGCCATTAAAAGAAAAATTTCTGTCGTAAATCAGTCTTTGTAGTATGCGGTTTGTTGACCGTCCATACGGTTTTCCCGATGCATGCATCTGTGTGCCTTGACTCAGTCGCCAGAAGCAGTCAACTCTCTGCTATGTTGTTTGTGTCCCTAGGAGAAGGGAGAGCTGTGTTTGCGTAGGATGGTGGTTTGGGAGGGGGGTGGAGTAAGAATCAGACCCAAGTATAGGCTACTTCACCACAGTTATTCTCCCCTCCCATCTTGCACCCTTCGGTCCCCCTCTCTGCCTCCCTATTTGCTCTTTTCCCCTTTTTTCACTCCCACCTGTTTTGTTCAGGCGGTTGGTCTGGGCAACAGAACTGGGAGAGAAAACTGTCCCAAAATAGAGAATCAAACAATGACACCAAAACACTGAGACCATAGTTTTAGAATCAGCTCTTTCAAGCATTTCAAGGTTGTGAGATGCTTAGTTTAATCTAGTTTTTTGTTAACGTTTGCAGTGTTAGCATTGGTGTCTTGCCAACCTTACAAAACTGGACATCACAGATCGTCCACAGAGCTCTAATAGATCTGGTCCTGAATACTTGAAATGTTACCTCCCTCCATATTTAATGAAGCTCTACCAGTGATTGACCAAATTTTTCAGTTTAATTGATGTTAAACTGTATGCTTTTGACTATAAACATAAGCAGTGTCTGCATTTATCTCTTTCTATATTCCTATGACTTTATTTCATGCCTCATCCATTAAAAGCTCTGTTCTTTATACGAAAGTCACTTTACCTTCATTTTATCATTGCTAGGCTACCAAAGTGCCACTTGATTGGGACTTTAATGAGGATTGAAAAAGAACCGGAGTGAGTTTGGACTACAAAGACAGAGAGAACAAAGAAAATGAACAGCAGACAGCCTGTCAGATCCAGTAGAAGTAGCCTTAGGACAGTTCTAGGCATCGTTCTGCAGCCACAGCATGCACAGCTAACTGTGCTGTGTGTGACACACAGATGTATTAATAAAACAGCAGCAAACATGCATGCTGCGTGATGGCAGCTTTAAGGCACAGAAATGACTCCTGCTTTACTCAGTCAGTCCTCAGTTCACAGTCCTACCTCAGGATTTCCATTTCTAAAGATGACTTCTACAGCCGCTGACTTGCATAAGTTGTCCTTCAGAGACACAATGCTAGAAAGAAATTATTGCCAAATGATGGACAGATGCTTTCTGCTATAACACACTAGGACAGTGATCATTGGAGAATTTTTTTTTTAAAGTACGTATTTACAAACTATTAAAATAGGTGTGCATTTCCATTTATGGACTGAAACAAGATTTTATTTGTTTAGGACATGCTGTAAAAAAAGAATAGTAAGTCAATGCATTAGAGTAATACTATTTGAAAAAGATTTGCTATGTAGTTGTTAGTTTTGTAAATCCATTTGATTTGGTATGGCCATCTGTATTTACTCAGTTGTATTGTAATATGAGAGGGGTCGGTTACATAATAGTTGTTTTTCTTCTCTCTGCTCCCTTTTTACTCGTGAAATGTAGTTTTTTTGCTTCAATTCAAATTTTGGGGGTGAATATCAGTAGATGTGTACTAAAATTAAATGAGTGATACAAACTGAAATATATTTCTTAATTTCACAAACAGATAACATTTGCATTAGACCTGCCCAGATACAGTGGGGGAAAAAGTATTTAGTCAGTCACCAATTCTGCAAGTTCTCCCACTTAAAAAGATGAGAGAGGCCTGTAATTGACATCATAGGTAGACCTCAACTATGAGAGACAAAATGAGAAAAAA
>CAEGAE010076055.1:0-11109 GCA_903067095.1 Girardinus metallicus
TTCCACTGTTTTGTACCTGTGGCTCATCTAAAAACTGCAGGACAGTGGCCCATGAGGACTGGAGTTTGACACCCCTGTCTTAGAAGTAACAATCACAGCCTGGTACCGTCAAGATTCAGACATTCTCTCTCCTTTTAGATCAAAGTGCAGATTTTAAGAACTAACACACTCATACAATATACCTGAGCATTTTCAATAAAAACACCTTCATTCCAGACATTTTCTAATTAATATTCTACTAGTTTTGATTATAAGTCTGACTAAGTGATGTTACAGGTTAGCCTGAGTTAGACACTACTAGGGCTGTTAATATAAGCTATTTTCAATCAAAACATGCTATTAATAACTCAGAAAAATATCCCACAAATTAGGTTATAATCATTAGAAGCATGAGTATAGTTTTAACCTAAATTTGAGCCTATATAAAACAATGTTAATTTTTTGTCTAATATTTTAAACATGTAATTGGAGTTGAAGTTAATGTTATAACTAGCATATTAAGCTAATAAATCCAACAGCAAACTTGTTCTGTGGATTTTTTATGTGGCACGTTGAAACTTATACAGCTGGAAGGGAAAGGTTTTGGACTTTAATTTGACCGGACTGAGTGGTTTGGATCGTGTTGCTCGGTGTTGACGGAACAGAAAGATGGAAAAATGTTCAGGCTGAAGTGTTGCTGCCCTTGGCTGTTCTTAAATTACCGTGCTTGGTATCAGAGGGGCGCTCTGACTGCATGTTAAATGTATTTTATATCATTGTAATATTAAAAAAAACTAAGGAGTTGCCTAAAAATAATTTTATACTCGGTGTAACACAAACACATTCATGAACACACACTGACTTACCTTGTTCCGAATCCTTGCCTCTGTTCTCAGTCTGTTCCCGTAGCAGTGGATTTTCCTCCAACAAATTATTGCACTGAACGAAGCACGAACAGCTCCCTTTTAACCACCGATGGATCTTCAGTATCCTCAAGTTTGAAATACTAGGCAGCTACAAACCATGTGTTAGCTTTAGTGGCTAAGTTTTGGCTATGGTGTGTTTTCGCCTTGATAGCAGGAAAATGAATAAAACTAAGCACTGGATTGTAACGGCTAATTACTGGACACAACGGCACACAACAAAACTCAGTTGTTGTACCGGTAGCTTGTATATATTTTAACTTTTGCGTCTTGTTCATGGTACAGCTTTTGCAGCAACGGCTAAAAACAATTGGAGCAAGAGGCAACCGGAAACGGTCTATGTGGCGAAACTTAAAATGGGAGTATGTCACCACTATACATGGCATATAGGTTATTGCATATAGATTTACTATGATGTTTCAGTTTAGACACGATAGCCGCACATTATCGACCATGCCAGGTACATTTAAACAAAGAATTATCTTTGAAATTGTTGAATCCTGTCTAGCTATATGGTGAAGCTAGTTTGCTAACTAGGAGACAGTAAAAATAGCTAACTGCCTGCCTGCTCTACCTGTTTGCTAACACCCAACTTTTATTTAAATAACCAACCAAAGAACTGACGAAGCCGATGTTGCTTTCTGAATTTGAAAGCAAATGCAATGCATTTAACAATTCTTTGAGCTTCAGTCTTTTAACCAAAAGCTTAAAGAAAACCGCAATATTGGTACATAATCAGCAACAATGATTATAAATGACTGAATAAACGATATTAAAATGTCTTTTACTTACGTACTCCCTCCATCCTCGTGATCCAAGATAAAAAGAAAATGGCGTTGGCAAGAGTCTTCCTTTAGCAAACTTGTTCTACTACCCAGATGTTCAAGATTACACTACTGGTGTTAAAGAGCATCAACTCTGACATTTAACACCCATATTCTTATGTTATCACATTTATGTTGAATTATTTATGACGAAAACAACACTCAAGTCTCAACACTGTACTCTATTATGTGCTATCACTGCAATTTTAACTCTAGCGAATAAGCTATGCATAGAGACAATTTTGCCGTGCTTTTATAGTTTACCTTGCATCGCCAACTGAAAATTTAATCAGATATCTGCATGAAAATGTGAGTTTGAGTCCTACCCTCGGTGCAACAGGTCCTCCAAAGTCCCGAGTGGGTCAGAACCTCCTCGTTTTTGTGGACGGTCTCATTGTCGTTCAGGTTCTTGGAGCGGCACATCCCGCGGGAGTAGAGCCAGTAGTCCGTACCCACTGCGATGGTCATGAGGCTGAATGCACAGAAAGCCCCCGCTGTGGTCAGTAGCATCATCATCCCCCTGTTGCAAACCCTCATCTTGGCCTGATACACCTTCACTTCCTTAAGCCGAGCAGTTTCACCTGAAGACTCACACTCTTAGATTCAGAAGCCGACCAGAACTGGCACCAAATGTCTTATCTGTACGACTCCAAGTAGTTGAGGGACTCACGGGTGTGGAGAACATTGTCCTCTACAGGAAGAGCGAAACACTTAAAGTTAAGTCCGTCAAGCTTTGTTCAAAAATAATCTCTCCAAGTCTTTTGGCAGAAAGGAGAAGCAGACGTGTTTCTGCTCTTACAGAAGAGAGAACTCTGTGCTCCAGAGAACATCAGCGGTAGCTCCGCACAGGCAGCCTGGAGTCATAACCCCGCCTACCAGTGAGTGGAGCTCATGGGTGTGTGTGTGTGAGGGGGGTGTGTGTGTGTGCGTGCATGCATGTGTTCCATTAGGAAGGATGCAGTAGGCCCGCTGGGTCACAGAGACCAGCAGTGCTCAGCATGTAGAGCAACACGCAGAAGAGGGGTAAATAAAGGACCATGGATTGCTAAATAAGCAAAGGTGTAACAACTTTGTGTTGCAAGTTGCGAAGCATGATGGGGAAGAGGAAGAAAGGGGACATGAGGGAGGGCCAGAGTCCATAGAAAAAACCAAAAACAACCTAACAGAGCGGGCGGAGGCACAGGAGACAGACTGTTGTGGGAGGTCCGGCGGGCGACCTCAGGGAAGGGCCGGCGGATGTCGGCGACGCAGGAGCTCCCTTGGCCGTGGGAGGCAACGGCGGAATCTCGAGGGGCCAGCACAGGACTCAGAGGGAGCACTGGGAGGTGGAGTCTCGGGAGGAGCACTGCGAGGCGGAGTCTCGGGAGGAACACTAGGAGCACTGGGGGGGCGGAGCCACAGCAGCAGACTGAGGGGGTGACAGAGAGTCTCTAGGGGGATCGACCCTCTGACTGGGGCGGCCCACACCACTAACCGAGCCGCTTGTCGGCCAGGTGCAAACCTGGCTGCCTGGAAGCCCAGGACCTGTAGCACAGGCTGGAGCGGAGACAGGAGCGGACGGAGACACGGCGGCTGGAACAGGTGGAACTGAGGATGGAACTGTGGCCGGAGCTGGAGCGGGGTTGGTGGAGGGAAATAGAGAGTTGACTGGTCTGGGAGGCAGAGGTTCACCCCTCAGCTATGCTGTCGCCACACGGAACTCCCACTCCACCTCCTGGCACAGCAGCTCCAAACCCTGATGAGGGCAGCGTGGCATCCACTCATCCAGCAGGATATGCAGGTGGAGGCGCCTAGCCAGCTGACCGCGGCATATGGCTTAGCCACCTCTTCGGCGTATTTCTTGATGAGAAGCATCAAGAAACGACATCTTCTGGGCCCATATTGATGGGAAGAAAAAAAATGCATTCCTCACCGTAATTCTGGTTGGATCCTTCTGTCATGAAATGCGGTTGTGGTTGGTGAGGGAGAATTTAGGCTGGACCCAGGTTGAGATGAAAAAATTATTTAATGAAGATAAACAGCTCAAAAACAGTTCAGGAAGCTGGCAGCACGGCAGAGCGGAAGGATAAAGCTCTACACCGGTAGCCAGGGCCGTGCAGAGACCTTCGGAGGGGCAGGGGCTCAAAGTTAAAAAAGGCACATTGAACAAGATCTTAAAACACCGTACAACAACATAGCAACAACCCATATTAATCAAGAATTTAATTTTACTAATTAAGCCCTAATAATATCTATTTAACCTCTAAACAACTTGGCTGCAGACTGCTTTATAGATCAAAAAAGCTCAAGGGGATTAACTCTATATAATTTGTTGATGTTAAACCTCTGAGATCTAGAATTGTAAGACTGGGATATGAAGGCAAAGAAAACTCAATAGCTGCTGTTAGGGGCCATTCAGGGGCCCCTAGAAATGGTTTAATTGTAACACAGACCATAGATCTAAACCTGTAGCATTCATTTATAGAGAATGACAATGTTATTAAATTTTATTTAATGCATTCAGATGAGAAAATTTTTTTTTACATTTAGGATTTAATTAGGACGTTAACTTTGTAAAAGTTTAAAGAATCATCTTGGTAGTTTGATTGTTGTGTTACCATGGCCTTGGGTTCTTATTTATGTCCCACCACGACAATTTAGCTGACCTTAATATATCCTGTGTTTTATTTTGGTCATTATTGTTGCACTTAGTGTTAATATGCGTGTGATAGGCGCGTCTTTCGGACATTTATAGAAATACGGAACAAATCGCGTCCCGTATCGGTTCAGTACAGGACGCAGCATTTGACAGACAAATACGGGACGATTCTGTATTTTACGAAACGGGTGGCAACCCGAGCCGTGAGTGCACCCACTAATCAGCCGTGTCTAAAACACGACTTAATCAGTTAATAAATAGCTTTTTTTGCATTTCATATTGTTTCTGAACTGTGAGAAAATATGAGAAAAACACATATTAAATGTTTATTTTAATGTCATTTTTGGTCTTGCAGCTTGAACACATTAAACACTTTACAACCACATTTTACGCTACATTTCACTGTAAGTTTGCCAACATCTTAAAAATGTTCTGTTTACAAAGCAGCATTCTTTGTCGGAAAAATAATGATAAGAAATCTTGTGATTTCAATTAAATACACCAGTGCAAGAAACTGTTTTGCTTTGTTTCAACTGATGGACTTCATACTAACCCTGAATTTGCACACTGAGACCTTCAGACCATTTTTCATGCTATGCAAAAACAACCCAGCTTGTTCTACTCTTCAGCATAGAAATATGTATTTTATTTCAAATCATATTTTATCCAGTAAATTTGCAGAACAAAATAACTAATACATCCTCATTCCACAAGATCACTGGGATGGACATTCAACATTACACTACAAAAGGGTCAAAATTAATTCTTACTATTCTGTTGTGAAGTAGAAACTAAAAGTTTAAAAATGTAATTAATTTCTGCACAATTTCTTTTATTTGTAAGAAATACACATCTCTTTTAAGGCAGCCCTGAGACAATCAAACTATTGCTGAAACTGAACGCTGCAGAAGGAATATCCTGAAGATCCTAAAATAGCACTTAAGTTACTCTAGTTATCCACAGGCTCCGAGAAATTCCCACATGGCCTCATAGCAATACTCGAATCCCACTTTAGGACCAGAAGAGAGCACACTGCAAGTCTTAGCAAACAGCTTAGAGGGAGCCGCCACCTTCAACACTTCTCTAATGACTTATAACATCCAACTCTGAAGGCAGTTTGCTTAGTGTTTGCTGTCAAACAGAAAACAGCAGCATTAGCACCATTAATATTTAAAGCTCATAAGAAGCAAGAAAACTAATATGGCTGGACTTAAAGTTGAAGAATGTGTTTTTCCTCATTCGCCTTAGGGCTAACTGCTGAGTCAGAGATAAAAAGCAGGGTTTCCTGGAGGAATTGCTCACGATATGTGAACGGATTGAAGCTCAGATTAGTGACTGATTTAAGATCTCTCAGTCTTTGGGATAAGTAAATCCCTGTATGACCACGGAATTTAGCAAAGGCCTGAAATAAAAATAATAAAATATGCCTTGCAGTGCTTTGTGAAATTAACAAAAGTACTTGAGATATGATTACCCAGAAAGACGCCCTGAATCCGAGGCAGTAGACCTGGACAAGGCCATCCGGAGTTCCACCCCCGTCCTTAAATCTAATAACTGTTTAGTAACATTTGACAGCTTCTGAGAATGATTGGTCTATTTAAAGTAAGACCACAGGGTCTTAGTCAGGTGTAAATATGGACTTTGACTAGACCAGTCAAAAACGTGTGTTTCATACATTCCAATGATACACTGATGGTCAAGAATGGTAGTAGCAGTGTGATGATTTGGGATATATTCAAAGAAACCGATGCTCTCTAAATCCTGAAGGAGAATGTCTTAAGTTTAGTCATCCAAAATCCCACATCAGCTCAACTCAGAATGGCTCAGAAAATCTAAAGTTTTAGAAAACTCAAGTCAAAATTAGGATATAAATCTACCAGAGATCATTAATTCAATTCAATTTAATTATATAGTCAACTCTTTGCTTTATTGCTTAATTCCGAGCCATATTAAAGAAAAGTAATGCATTTTATTCCTCTTTGTAGGTAAAAAGAAACAAAGAAAACATATATACATCCACTTATACATAAATAAATAATACAGACAAAGTCAGAACAAGACATTGTCTGAGTCATCAAGAACATGTTTAGCTCAAAAAGGAGAGGGAAAAAGACAAACTTATTTACTCCTACTCCATATTTACAAATTTACAAATGTATGGTTGACATTATAAATTGAAAATTGGGGCGATCGTGGTGACAGTTAGACTTCACCCTGCAATTGGTGGGTTGCTGCTTCGATCCCCGCTCCACCTGCCTCTGTCGTTGTGTCCTTGGGTTAGACACCTCATCCACCTTACCTGCTGGCAGGGGTCAGAGGGCGCCGGTGCATGGAGGAACTTTACAAAAAAGCCACTCTAATATGATCAAACATAAATTCCAATTCATTTTAGTTATCAAACAGTATATTTAGTTTATTATTCAAATTTATTAGGTTAAATAGCTTGTTGGTGCTGAAAATGCTGTGAAAATCAGTGGTTGAATTAACACAATTCTGCATAGAAAGGTGGCTCCTTTGGCCAACAATATTGCTGTTTCAGCAATTGCTGCTTTTTCTGATCAAAATCAGCTCATAAAGTAGCTTCTGGTTCCAAACCTGCAGAAATCCCTTTCGGATGTTTCCAGGTGAATAGACCAATCAGAGGCTGTGTCTGTTTCTGGTGTGATGAGCTGCTTGAATTTGCTTTCAGGCTCTCTGGCAGTTTGTGTGCTGCTTTGCAGTGGAGCTGCTGTTGAAGCAGCAACTTTTCCCCCACTGGATCAGGCTTCCACTATCACAAGAGACATTTGCAGACACACACTGCACTTCTGGAGAAGCCTCTCACCAACCACAGTGGGCAGAGTTTTCTGCAGCCCTCTTAATTTAGGATTAGCTAAATGAGAAGCTAGCTAAATAGTTGTCCAAATGGCTGTTTCCTTTAAGGCTGCTGCTGCTGCTGCTGCTGCTGACACAAAGCTTCTATAAGGGACAGATAAACCTTAATGAGATGATGATGGTCATCTGGTCCAGTCACTAGTGGTTTTAATGATGCTATGCCTGCACTATCAGAATTTAACCACAGGTTGAGATGTGGATTTAAAATAATCAGAATGCGGATCAAATCTAGGATAAGTTTTTCCCTCTGAATGGGGAAACACTGCTCAGCAGCCTGATAGCAGACAAACCAAACATCTGTTTTACCTCACACAATTACAGCAAACAACAAAGATTTATCTAAACAATGTTGTCTAAAATATCTGGGACAAATTTACCCTCAAGAGGTTGCAGAGCTAATGTGTCTCTCTCCATGTGGAGGCACTGTGCATGTGGCTGGGTGTGTTCACGTGTGTGTCACTTGTCATCAGTTGTTGGGCCTCCATGGCTGCTTTTCTACTCCTACTTCTCCCTCCAGCAGCTTTTCTCATTTGATTCAGACTTTGAGGAACTTATGCAGGACTTTCTGATCGACAGAAACATTTTGTGCATTTTTTACTTGCCCTTTGATTCTGGTATACATTAGACCTGAAACGTGCACACCCACGCGCGTACACGCCCACACACGCATGCTCACCCAAAAACACACACACATAGAAATCATCTCCTGTGTTATCGGCTGAGGATGGGTATCTAGGCCAAATGTTATTATCAGTCTGTTGTGGGTGCCCATTGGATGCGTTTCCATGGTGACCATCATGACCTTATATATGGGGAAGTGTTGTATCCTGTGCCATCATTGCAGCCACACACGGACTCAGGGAGAACTTGATTAGCGATCGATGACCCGGATCAATCACGGAGGATCCCATGACAACCTCCTCTGGGCTCCGGCTGATTTAGACTTCACTTCACAGCCTCACACATGCAATGGTGCTGGGGCTTAGTGCAGCTGAAGAGCAAGATTACATATATATGTATTTCCTCTGTAGAATCTACACAATGCCCAAGATAGGAACCAGATGACTCTTACACTGTAAAACATTTCAACTGCATTTAAATGTGTCTACTATCTTCTACTCTATAAGTCAAATAAATTTAGCGAGTTTTAGATTTTGAACCTAAATGTGTGAGTTTGTGAAAGATAAACATACAATAGTAAGTTGCATTAACTTTTTATTAATTTAGTCAAACCTCAGAGTTGAATCAACTATTGCTTATAGGTTAGCACTTAAAAAAAGCTAAAAGACAAAAAAAGACAGGTGGAGGAGTTATTTCGCAGTGTGCTTAGTGGCATGTTTTTGGTTCCTGTGTTGCATCGTGAGCTGTGCTGTCGTTCCATCCTGCTTCAAGACGGCCATCATCATTCCAGTGCCCAAAAAACCCACAATTTCATCACTGAATGACTATCGCCTTGTTGCACTCACTCCCATCATGATAAAGTGTTTCGAGAGGCTGGTGAAGGATCACATCATTTCCTCACAGACAGACCCCAGTTTGAGAGGGTTGGTAAAGAAGCTTCAAGGGTCATCTCCCTCAGCACTGGCTCCCCCCAAGATTGTGTACTGAGTCCACTGCTCTTCACCTTGATGACCCATGACTGCCAAGCCAGGATCCGTACAAACCACGTCATTAAGTATGCAGACGATACAACAGTGGTGGGTCTAATCAGGGACGACAACAAACTGGCCGACAGAGAGGAGGTGAAACATCTGGTAGACTGGTGTGACGCAAACCATCTAATCCTGAATGTCAACCAAACAAAATAAATTGTTGTTGATTTCACGAAAAATCAGCCAAGTCACACACCCCTCCTCATCAATGATGCTGCAGTGGAACAGGTCAGGAACATTCAATTCCTGGGGATACAGATTACTGACACTTTGACCTGGTGTGAGAAAAAATGTGAGAAACTGGCCCAGAAAGCATAATTTAAACAATTTATTAGTTTTCAAAGGTCTTTACTTTTTTTTTTTTTAAATAAAAGTGCCAATTCTTTCGTCTGCTAATCACCATAATTAATCTAGGGAGAATAGTCCACTTAAAAATGAGTTTGATTTATCAGTAAAAGACATTGTATGGTTAGCTGGATGACTCAGCTGATGATTATTAGCAGCTACGCAGGTTTATATTTATCGCATGAAGGAACTCCGAAAAGAATCATTTGCACCATTAAGCCTTCTGTCTTCAATGTTAGATTTTGAAACGAAACTTCCTGGAGCAGACTGTTTTATTTTGAAAGAAAGCCCCTCTGCCTGCCTGCCTGGTTTGACGCAGCTCTCCTAAACTCCTGCACCTGAACGCCGCGCTGCGCGGACCCAGACGCCTGGGGACGAACACGCTCGCTTCTAACTACACTTTACCGTTTAAGTAAATCTTGTGCTTATCATACACCTGCTTCATTTTTCGCGTACTGATTCATCTTTGTCATCCTGCTGACGGACTGAGTTTGGATACTGGCAGAGGGGCGGGAGGAGGAGGAGCGCTGACGGCTCTCAGATGGAGCACCGGGCTCCTGGATCTCAGGGCGCACGGCGAACCCGGAGTGAGTGAAGCTGGTGGGTGGACGCTGCTCCCCGGTAAGAAGCGCTGGCAAAGTTTTTAACATTTTTGCTGCTTTTATTTGCACTTTGTTCAGCACTGAATGGCTTCACAACAGAACATCTCTGATGTCATGTCGCTCTTTGTCACTTGCGCTCTCTACACGATGGATTTTTAGAAATTACAAGTCTATGCAATAAAATTAGTCTTTGATCTTATTACGGAGAGGGTGCTTGGGTGTACTGACTAACTGAATCATGGAAGTATTTAAAGATTTTGTTTTGAAATATTTGGTTTTAATTAGAACCAGAAGCATCATTTCATTCCATTTGTCTGGCAGAGTTGCATCATAAATGTCAGATATGGATCCCTTTTTTGGCTCCATATCCAAAAAGGGTTATGGGTTGTTGTGTGTTGTTTCTGCAGATGTGGAGATAATTTTGATTTTATTCAGCATGAGACACTTTTCAGCCCCTGCTTTAAAATTTAAAGACAACAAATGATTCCACATTCCTAAAATAAAACCACCTCCAGGGCGAGGTCTTGTTGATGGATAAATATACAGTATTGTGTTTTGGAGAGTTATACTAGGAGATAATTTAATTCCATCATGGCCAGACTGTCAGCAAGGGAGGCTTGTAATGCATTTCAAAAATAATTTTCAAGGCACATCAGCCCATTTTCAGGTAGAAGAAATGACTTCCTTTTTAAATTCTCTGTTTAATTGATGTCCACCCAACAATCACTGCTGAAAACCAAAAAGCTCTATTGTGCAGCCCTGGACTCCTTTCGTTGTAAAAGCTGAGTTTCCATAGCAAACAGAGAAAAAGGAGGGATAGTGGTGAATACAATCTCATTATTTTCATCAAAGATCCACACACAGAAGGACTCCTCTTTAAAGTGAGAGCTGGCTTGCCAGTTCTCCTGTTGGACTTTTTACACAGATGCCAGAGAATGCTGCCCTGAGCCGTTTGATCCAAAATAGTTCAGATTTTTGTTCTAACTTCTTAAAGACTTTGTATCTTTTGGAATGATCCCCCCACCCCCCAGGATTTCAGGGGACCCATAAATGATGGAAAGAGCATTTGGCGGATCAAACATGGGCAGTGTTTGCCATGTGTGTAACCATGGCAATGTGGGTGTGTGTGTTGTGGCATGTTCTATCTTGTATCTTCTCCCGTTTGATAAACATTTGGAGGGATATTAACCCTTTGATGCATAGTGGTCACTACAGTGGACAGCTATCTAAAGCCATTTTCTAGTGCTACTTGTGGATTTTTATGTTACAAAT
>CAEGAE010076060.1:0-14322 GCA_903067095.1 Girardinus metallicus
AATGCGGGCTGTAATCAAAGCTAAAGGCGGCCCAACAAAATATTAGAGAGTGTGACCATTTTTTGGTGGCGACTTTTTTTTTGGCCAGGCAGTGTATTTTGTAGTAAAGCATTGATTAATGTCTGGTTTTAAAATTAGTTAACTGGACTTGTAGTCATTATTTTGCGCCCACTGTTGGACACCACAGGGCACGATCAAACAGTTATACCTAGGATTTCTTTCGGCTAATGTGTGGTCTCAGGTTTTGAAAATGGGCCGACAACTCTAAGATCGTGCAGTGTGAACTGGGCATTTCACTAAGGACATGAGGAAGGGAGGGTCAGTGGAGAGCACCGGAGTTGAGGTCTCGTGTCAATGACACAAAAGTCGTAACATGCGACATGACCTTTCAGAGTCCAGAAGCTTTGAAAGCAATCAGATACATATCTGATTTAGTTTCACATGGGGAAGTCGCACAAATCGGATTTAGGATTTATTTATTTCGGAATTGGGCCGTTTGGACTGCTATGAAAGAGTTGGATATGGGTCACAATTAGGACTGTCACGATAAATTTAGCTAGACAATAAATTGTCCCAGAAGTTATTGCAATAAACAATAATGTCGTTTTGAGACTATTTTCAAGTATTACAATGGTAATGGCATAATAATGCAAGACGCATTCTCAAAGAGCAATAATGTTCAAATTTTAATGAACATTTAAGACTGGAACTAGAATATATTTTAAGCATCCACAAAAAAAGCCCCAGAAACAACAAATAAACTGAATTATGAAATCTCTAAACAAAATTGATGTTCAAAAAAAAAAAAAAAAAAAGATATAATGGAGACTAATTTACCAGACTGAAGACTTTTGTCATCTAGTTTTTGGTAGAAAAAGAGAGAAAAGAGAAAGAAGAAAAATCATGCAAATAGAAGTTGAGCTTGTTTTAATTTATCATGTGATTAATAGATTTATTGCGACAGGCCTAGTTACAATTACCTGTTGTGTGTACGCAGCCTAAATGTCATGTCTTTTTTTTTTTAAACCACAATAAGAAAAACAAGCCATCATGTAATTCATTTTCTGCTAAATGTGGGCATGACCTAATACTAAAGAAAAAAAAACACACATTTGTCCAAATAGTTAAGAAGGTACCCAGTGTTGTGCCAGCTCGGTCCTGACCACCATTAGGAAGGTATGCACAGTTATAGTTGGCAGGAAAAGCCATTTCCAGAGGGCATTGTGTTATTCTCTGTCCATACTATGAGTCATGGTCTGAGCCGTTTCCAGTTAGCCTCAACCCAAGAAAATACCAGAACAAAGAGAGCTAGCTGCAAGTGACAACACAGTCCCCAGAGACACAAACCAAACACGGGGTAGGGATGTTATGCGACTCCCCAAACCCAGATGATGAGTCGTAAAAGGAGCGTTTTGGGACGATCGATTTAAAACATTCAGATCTAAGCTTGAGGAAAGCAGCCAGGCTATTATGCTGGCTGTTTATTTCACGGGGGGAGTTGTTCTTGGCTGCAGTAATCAAGATAAATGTTTTGTGAATGATGCCCGGCACGGAGCATGTTTCTGTGCGAGATTGGAGAGGATGTTATTACGAGTGACTCAACACAGCGGCCCGATGACCACATCCCACTCAGTATGTTTACACTGAACAGACCTTTAAATTGGGAGTTGCCAAAAGTCAGAACTTTTGCCAGCTTTGATTCATTTTGTTTTTTTGTGTGTCCGCTGATGAAAAAAAAAAAAAAGCGTTTACGGTCATTTAATTTTACTGAGACCAAAGGTCCGTTATTTGAGACCAGGGTTTCCCCCAGAAAACTTGGTAAGCCCAGTGGTTGGGGTGCTAGAGCATGGAGAAAATTTAAAAAATACTCCCACCATGAACACAGCAATGGCAAAATAACAATGGAGTAACCTAAAAATTGGTATTGGTACCGACAGTGAAGATGTGCTATAATAAAAGGGCCTTTTAATTGCTGTTAGCATAAATCTCATAACTAAAAATACTGAGAAATAATTTCACCAACATAGGGTTAGAGATTACAACCATCTGCAAACAACTCTGACCAAGTAAGAACCCTTATAACTGTCTATTTTAATAGTTAAAACTCCAAATAAACCTTAATATGCATCAATACACACATTAAAAACCGTGTTAGCACTACTGCACAAGCTAACGGTGTTCCTCACGTTAAGTAATATTGCGTTCGGTATTTCAACTTCCAGCTGAATTTTTTTTTTTAAATACAGTTTAGGTAGGCTCTATCGAAAAATAAGCAAATAGGCTGATTTATTTAAAATAAAAACTTTATAGAAGAATCAAGTAACTGTTATGAGCTCAGACAGTTCCCCCAGGTGTTTGCTAATTGCTGATGGCTAGTCAGAAGGAACTGAGTGGCGTTGTAACGGGGGAAGGCTGCTGTGTTAGAAACTGCAGCACTGAGGAGGAGCTGTGCCTCGAAGGCGGAGCTAGGTCCAACCAGGCGTTTTGCACAGCTGAATGGTTACCATGGGAGATTCAAGGTTTTCTTAAACATGCATGAAAGAATCAAGACAATATTCCAATATTCCGTTTTAGAGGACAGGATAACATAACACGACATAAAGCTAAAAATTATCTTACCTCATAATGCCCCTTTAAAAATAAAAATAATCAATGGTTCAAATAAAAAAATAAAATAAAAAAAAACAATTCATACCAAGGTGCACCTGTAAACTTTTTCTGTTTGGTTCCTTTATTGAAGATCTTATCAAGGCGAAAACCTGCCTCCTGATCTCCATCATGTGATAGAGCATTTTATTTAATTTCCCAATGGGATTAATAAAAGTATTTTTGATTTGAATTTGAGAATCTGAAACATACGATGCCTCTCTGGTGAGATCTGAGATGTCAGCTGGGGACAGAACAAAAGAAAAAATATGTGAAGAACGGAAGCTGCATCATTACGACAGAGGGAATAACGCGCAGTAGTAAGTCGGCGTTCGCATTACGCAGCAACACGCTCTGCTCTCTGCACCGTCATGCTGGGCCACACAAACCAACAGGACAGCGCAGGACTCCGTGTTCCAGAAAGCCAGGGAGCGAGTGTCGTGTCGCGTCGCCTGCGTCCATAACCCTGATTCTCAGCCCTTGTGGAAGCTGTTAAAGACGCGTTGACGTCCCTCCAGGCAGCCTGTGGCGCTCATTTAGTCTAACAACCGGCTAGAAAACAGCAGGGAGCTTCAGGGGAAGGGAGTCAAACCTGAAGTGCAACAGGAAATGAATTTATTGAGGATTAACTAAAATGAAGAGTAAAGCTATTTTTTTTTTTTTAATTTTGTACATATTCTGAGATCAGCAGGACTCCAGCTGCAGGTGAGCTTTCTGTAATCCGTGATTGCAACTCCAGAGCACAGCCATCTGCTCCTGCTCTAGAAGTCTATAAATACACACAGCCGAGTCACGCACCAGCAACGCCACAACACACTTTCTTCTGAAGAGCTGGAACAGAATAAGATCCGGGAATGAAAACATTTCAAAAAGTACCTTGTTTTTTATTTTTTCTTTCAAACCATAAAAGCCTATGGTGATTTCCTCTTTCTTGTTGTATCTAAACTGAACTGGTTTGAATGAACTATTTGTGATCTCTGATTCAAGTGCTGCCTGGCTCTGTTAAAAGAAAAAAAAAAAGAAATCACATGGCTGCATGTAAAATATTGAACACAGCAGATTGGAAAGTGGGGTGACAGACACTAATAAAGTATCTAAAATTAGAAGATATTCCACACTGTGATAAAATATTGATCGAGGAAGCTGTTCAACATTGAAATGAGACGAAGGGCGAAAGAAAACACAAGGAAATCTTGTATCGAGAGACAAGGAAAAGGAAAGTGATGAGCGCTGAAAAAGGCCTGGAGGGAAATCCCATCAGAGGCAGATGGGATGAGTCAGAACTGTTGTTGGAATATTCATATTTGACTCACACAACCACAAGACGTACTAAAGGCTGCACAAGATCTGGGAGACATGCGATTGTCTTCCAGATCTTGTGCAGATCTTATTGCTGAAAATTGAGTTGATTAAGTCAATTGTGAACATTGTTTTCCACAGTATCTGGTTACCATTAGTAACACATTACACAGTCCTGGATTAAAATCCTGTAGTGAGACCAAAGTCCCTCCGCTCGCTCCAGTGCAGGTCCAGATCCGTTTGAAGTTTTCCAGAAAGGGTCAGGAGAAGGTCAGATGAGATCAAGCCACAATGAACCAAATAAACTTTATCCCATTGTATTAAATACTTATCCCGTACAATAAAACTCAATTATTTAACAATCATATAATACGATTTCATTTTATCTTTTTTTTTTTTGATTCGGTCTCACAAGCTGCATATAAATGAAACTATAAAAATAAATCTTCTTAATGGAAACACAGAGTCCTTTAGGGAAAAAATAACAACACATTTTTTGATAAAGTTTTTTGCTCTGTGATGGGGTGTTTTTTTTTCAGCCCTATCGAAACACGTTTTTTTTTTTTCCACGTCACAAGTCACATGATCAACAGCCGAATGTTACTATTGGCGAAAACGACGACAGGAAATAGGATGATTGATTGTTTTTGGGTTGTTTTTTTTTTTTTTTTTGTTCGGAAAATGTGCAGCTACCTCCACCAGCAGAGCGTCACAGAGTTCAGAAGAGGTTGTGTTGGTCCAACAAGTTGAATCCATAACTCTCCTGTAAAAAAAAAACAACAACAAAAAAAAAAAAAAAACGCCAACCGCAATTTCCCCAAAATGCTGCCTACACAGCAGCTCCTAAGTCTAAGGAGCTCGTTGCTCCAACGCTTGAATGAGACGTGGATTGAGCTCTTCACTTTTACACCCACATCTCATTCATCTCCAGATACACCAACATTCACAGCAGCGTGAGCAGCGTGGCTAGCGGCAGCTTCAGGAACAACCTGTGCCGCAAAAACCCACAACCTCATTTCAGGAGTCATGCTTTACAAACCCTAAATTAAACCCACATACTAGTCAATGCACGATGTTCTGCGTAACGGTGAAGCACAGACATTATTATATTAGCAGGAAATTAAAACCCCTGTGTGCTTTGCACTGCTTGAGACACCGAGGTCAGCATTACTCGGGTGACATATTGCCAATTAAAAACGTATCTTTATTAATCTTCAAGTGAATCTGAACCAAATTTAATACAGAACGGGTCATATACACCTGCATACAAGCAAAGATTATACAGACGCATGCTGAAGCTTTCCCATTGGTCCAACGGTAGGCTATTTTTAGCCCTGGTTCACTTAGCCAACAAAAGTGCTTCAGTTGTGAGAAAAAAAAAAAAAAAAAAAAAAAAGAACTGTCTCAGTCCTGACACAGAACACAGCTTTCCACTTCTCTCCACTCAGCAGCTAAAGCAGCAGACAAGCAACCTACAACCTGCTGAACACAACCAATCACGTGAAGCCATGCAATCAGCTCTTCCTTCTGTATAATTGCCCTGTATGCATTTTGCAGGACAAGATAGCGACGCATCACTCCCGTCTGTCATCCTCCAGGCTAAACTGTCAACTTTGTTAGGAGCGGAAGATCCAACAACAGAATCCAGGAAATGTGACAAATCTTTTATCACCACACCCATTTTTCAATAACTGTCACCCAAGAACCGCAGAGAAAAAATAAATAAAAAATAAAAACATGTTCAGAGACATCCAGTGCCTCTCTGCAGCCCTCGGGTTTTCATGCCACCGTTTCAAAGGGAAACACAAACAAACAGGTAACTCAGGTTCCTAAAGCACTAAGTCATCAGTTGAGGAAATTAAATGGGGTCTCTTCTTAGAGATAATCAACAGTTCAGTAAAAAAAAAAAAAAGTGTTGGGATTAAGAAAACAAGCCATAAAATGCTCACTCCACAACAAAACTTGATCGAATGTGGGATTTGGTGATGGGGGGTGCGGGGGTTACAGCCCCCTTCATGTCAAACAAGGAGACTTTAAGGAGCTTGGATCGCTGCAGGAGGAAAAGCCACAGGCTGACATCTGATGAGAAATACACAACCAAGTTGTGCAGTCCTCGCTTTGACAGCATGACATTTGGAAAATCCATCATCCTAAGAAAGAACTTCCTGTTCCTTGGTATGTTGGTAAGCACAAATGGAGGCGAGGGGGCTGTGGGGGAAGTCAAGACGTTTTACCTTTTGTTCATTGGCCTAAATGTCTTCAATGCATGGAAATACAAACAAAACGAAAATGCCAAAGGCAGGAGGTTAAAGCTGGAAACGAATAATAGACAGCCTGCGTGTCTACTGCTACTTAAAAAGGGGTCAATGCACGAAAAAAACACCAAAAGGCTTTTATTATCCTGTAATCCATGTTGCTAAAGTGTCTTAATTGCTGAATTATTTTATTGTTATTAAAACTATTCTCAAAATACGCGATGGTAAGTTATAGCCTTCATAAAATGTGGTGGACAAATTGCGTGTATGTGTTGAATATCTCACATGTATTATACATTTGCGCCTTCTACTTATCTGTGCACATTTATGCTAGTTATGATTTACAGCTCATAACTAGTTCATTTTTTCCCCACTGAATTAATGATTTGGCGACCTGAACCCGAGTCTCCACTATCAAAGAAATAAGTAAAACACGGTCTCCCGGGGTTTTATATTGAGTTCGTTAACTTAATTCGAGAAGACAGACACCTGGAGCAACTTTAGAGAACTGCGTCCATCACTCGAGCAGAACCACGGCCGTCCTGGGCGTTAATGAGCTCGTCTGAACTGTAAACAAACACGAAAACTGTTATACAGCCGCTTACCTTTCACCCCAAACACCAGGCAAGCTGCGAGAAGTTGCGCCCAGATGAAGTAACGCGCCTGCTCCTCCATGGCCGCTGTTTCCGTCGGTCGAAAAACAACAAGAAGCTGCAGTTTGTCAGTCTGCGGGACAACGGCTCAGTTGGAGCTCCGCGGCGGTTTGGTTTGGACGCTGTTGCTGCGGTGGCTCGAGCGCTATGAACTCCCAGTCAACAGGCGGAGAGAAGGAGCACGTGCGCATCAGCTCCTGGCCAATAGCGGCCTGTTATTTAATTTTAGCTCCACCCACTTATTCGGGTCTGGAAAAACAGAAATCAATAAAAACCGAATTAACCTTGAAACTAGCGCGTTTAGGGTGAAGGAGCTGTATTAGTGTAACTACTGCCAAAAACCAAGATGCCAAAGGCAGGAGGTTAAAACTGGAGACGAATAATAGACAGTACTTATATTGTATTTACTGAGATTTTATGTGACTGGCCAACACAAAGCGCTCCATAACTGAGGTGGAGTGAGAAGGACATTTGCTTTATAACTGTTTTATGTTTACAAACTTAAGTAGAATCCGTTTGTGTGTAATTTAATCTCAATATAGACTCAACGGCCACTTTATTAGGTACACTTTGGCTTTCCTGGACTCTATCTCTTTGCCTATCAACTGGACTTCAGTTCAGGTGATCATGTTAATATTCACTCACAGCTGGTTGCGCATCCAGGATGTGAAACTCCCTTCGCAACACATGTCAAAAGTGCTCAATTGGACTGAGACCTGGTAACTGTGGAGGTCAATGGAGAACAGTGAATATTTTTAAAATCTGTGCTTGTCTGAATTGCAGCTCTTGTGTTTTGTTCTTAGCTGCCGTGTCAAAGTCCTGACTTGAATCCCATTGTTATTATGTGAAGGGGCTTGAAATTGGACGATGCTTCCCACTAAACTTGAACCATCTTGCATCAAAGAACGAACAAAAAAAAAAAATCAAATTTAGATGTAGAAGGCCAAAAGAAACATAAACAACACACTACCTGCGTTTCCACTAACCATATCATTGTGATATTTGGCATGTTGAAAATAAATTTGCTTCATGTAAACGCACCAATTAAAGACAAAACAAAAAATAAAACTCGCTTTTCAATTTAAAAAAAAAATTTGCCGCTTGCAGCTACTGCAATTGTCAAGTGGTTCAATTCAAGTGTTTACAGAATGAATGAACACCACAAATTTCAGATTTTCATTTCTAAAAAAAGACATTTACAACTATGATTTTTCTACCACTTTTGAATAATGTACTATTATGTATTGGTTAATCAAGTAAAATGCCAAGAAAATACGCCAACGTCTGCATTCAGTGGACAAATCCAAGGGCTGTGAATTCACAGCAGTGTATATGTAGAGGTGTTAAATGTTAAAACAATAAAAAAAAAGATGAAATCCCTTTGAAGTGCAAATGAAATCCAATGTTTCATTGTACTTGCTGTACAATTTGGCTTATATGTGGGTGTTTCTTGCACTGAGGCAACAAAGCGGGGTCGGAGAGATTTATTGTGATCAGAAGAATCTTTTCAATGCGCTTCAAGTCTTTTTCACACAAAATTTTGAAGGCAACAACACATAAAACTCGAGTCCAATTGTTTTGCAACTTCAGAGAACGAGATGACTACAAACTGGCTTGGGAGGCGCCTTCCTCTCGTCCTGGAACTGACCTTTCCCTGTAGATTACTAGACTTTTAAGCAGCAGCTCCCTCAGAAAAAGTCAACACATTTTCAGCAGCAGTGTAAATCTAACCTTTTTCTGTAGCCTAGTAACAAGACTTGCTCAAACACAGTAGAGGAAGGCGGTGATGGTCAACTGTCATCAGATTTCCAGCCTGGCTTTATTTCTGCTCCCATCATGTTTAGAATGAGCGCTTATTTTAAACGATTAATGACTGACTTCATTTGGGATAATGTTGTGTGAAACACAATGTTCCTTCAGAACAGATTGCAACGTTTACAGCATTTCTCCGTGTTCGCATTTGTTAGATTTAACAAGGCCTCACACTTTGGAGCATCCTTGGAAACATTTCATAATCAACACTGGCTGAATACATAAAGGAAGACAAAAAAAAAAAAGGACAGACCTGGTTGGCTGACATTTATTACTGGTCAACTGAAGTGAGAGTCCACAACAGCTGAGTCGTCTGATGTTGCTCTCAGAAAAAAAAGCCCCCTCCCACAGCTAACCTTTGCAAAGTTTAGGCCTCAGAATGGGCTTCCCATCACGTAATGATGGTGGAAATGAATCCCAGAGGTGCAGTGTGGTTAGATTTGCTTGAATTCAGTAATTGAAGCCATGTTTTACTCTTAAGAAAAAGGAAATGCTCGCGAAGGGACTTGCAACTTGTGCAGCTGCAATGTTTCACTTCTCCTGACCTAAAAAAAAAAAATTTAAAAAATAGAAAACATAATTGGTCCACTATAAGCTACTTTTCCCTTCCATCATCAATTTTTGCCAAAAGCATCAAAGATCAAGCGAACATAATACAATAAAGGAGCTGAGCTAATCCTTCATTTTGACATTTACGTTTTTACAGCTTCTGTAAATTCAACTGGGCCGTGACAAGTGTCGTCGTGCTTAAGCCTAGTGGAGTGCACATGCAAACCCACAAATCAACAACGCCCTCTTGTGGTCAAAAGGGAATTATTTACACTGAAAAAACAGTGCCTTGCAATATTATCCACACCCCTTTAACATTTTTCCATTTTCTCACAATAAAACCACAAAAGCGGGCATGTTTTATTGGGATTGTATCACTTAGACAAATATATTTTAGTACGTATTGTAAAATAGCAAGAAGAGAATTCGTGATTTTCAAATTATTCAACAATGATAACGTGAAAACTGTGGGGTACAATACAATTCAGGCCGCTTTAATTTAGCCCTTGTAAATAAAATTCAGTGCAATTACTCTGTTTGCCAAATTAACAGAGTTCAGATGTGTGTAATTTAATCTCAGCGGTTTTGTGAGTGTATTAAATGTTTGTTAAAAAAAGAAAAAAAAATTGAAGTAGCAAAACCTCTGTGGTTACAAAGAAAAACGAAGAGTCAGAATGTGAAGCCAGCTTGTCTGGGCCGGTCCAAGGCATTGTGAGTTAAGTCAACCGATTAACACTAAATTTACAGTAAACAAGGTAATAAGTTTGACATCTTAGATTTCCTCGACAGTGGCAGGAACCATCAACAGGGCGAGATTAACCATTATCTATGTAATAACTATAAAACAATATGAACATTGAATTTGAAAATTGCATTTAGTTTGTTCTATTGAATGTCATTTTAAAAATATATTTCTTTATCATGCTCTGTGGGGGCCCTCTGCAGCCCCTTAAATAGCACGTCTTGGGCCAGCCCAGGATGGTGAGGAGGGCATCAGTCAGAGATGCCAAAAAGTTAAATGAGTGTAAACGATAAGCGAAACGTAAAATATGACATGTTTTATTTACTGTTGTGCAGGTAAAGTGATAGAATTCACAATAATATCTTGAGGTTTTTAATTAAAGGGGGAAAAGTAACATTTTGGCTTGGAATACTTTAAATTTGGGATTTTGGCCCAAAATCCCCAAGTTTTATTGGGGATCTTGGGCCGCTGCGTTATACATTACCCATATTTTGAAGCAGTAAGATACACACATGTATAATTAATTTATAATACATAAATAATTTGTCATTTAAAATTAAAGATGTGTTGTCATTTTGTGTTGCCACAACACATTTCAACACCCCGAGATTTTGGCATTCAGAACCTGAGATAACTGTTTTAAGTCTATTTATTGTAAAAATAGTATCTACTTTAAAAGAAAATGAACAAGTTAAACGTCACAGTTGTGTCTTGGGCATCCTTCATCCCCGGCTAAATGTGTGCAACGTTTCTTTCTTTGAACTTCACAAAATGCTCTATTTATATTATATTATTATCATTGTTTATGTGGTAAAAATGTAGAATAGTTTAAAATGTGAAATAGGGCACTTTGAATTAAGATTACCCATTTGGCCTAAGTGAGTCTGCAGGAATTTATACTACATAACTGTGTGTCATGACTGTTTTGCTGCTATTCTCTGACTTTAATCAAGTTTTTGTTTTTGATTTTACTGCGGATTGCACATTCAAAGTCTTTGCATTTTTACATGGATTGATTCACTCACAGCTTTTATTTTTCCTTTTAATGGAATCTACTATAAGTTTTGTTTCGTTTGTGAACTCCTGTCTGCTCTGCGCCCACGTTGGAAGTCGAGCGTTATTCAGAAGGATTATGTAAGTATTTCCTGTCATCAGTGCACATATTTGTGACATTAGTGTTGAGCAGTCATGGGGCGTGTGTCTGACCAATGAATCGAGGAAGGGAAGTTACTGTAAATTGAGGTACTGTTCAGTAGGAAGTATCACTGTGTGCTGTGGTACCTTACAGGGTTGTTGGACGTGCTGGTTTATCAGGGGGATAGCTAACTCCACAGAAATCTGACATTTACCCCATACGGAAGGGACGGATAAACATATAACACCTATGCGATTTGAGAGCGAATAGAGCAACATGTTTAAATCCTACTAAATGTATTGTAGAAATCACGTCTCTAGTGTTGTAGGAGGACCAAAAGCTTAATGTCGGAGCTTTATTAAGGGAGCCTGAAGGCATCTTGAGCTCGCGACTCGGCTGGTCAGTTTCTCCGCTGCGTGAAGTGGAGACGGAGCTGCTAGCGAGTCCGTGACTCAAGCTACAACTCTGACTGACTCTCAAGCACTATGGTAAGTCCGGAAGTGTCCGTTTTCTAAACTTTAGAAAACTGCTAGGGTTCAAAATTTTGACGTCAGCGTCTGCTTGTGGGATTCTTGGAAACAGGGTTTCTCTCCTGTCCCTCACAGGAAGAGTTTTACCTGGAGCAAAAGACAGACGGAGAGCGAGAAACCTGTTGAGGCTGGCTGCTCGGTCTCCTGTCACGCTGTCTGGATGTAAGTTTTGGGAGAATGCGTGTTTTCTCTGTTAGTAAACCTCTTCTAGTGTACAGTAGCACTATTTAAAGTTCCCTTCATTTTGTGTTTTCCCTACCAGCTCTCAAGTAAAACTCACTGTCTGAACTTCTTTGTATTATCCAGAAAGGTGAGTCAAAAGTGTTGCTTAACAATCACTTAAATCCCTCGCATGAACTTCGTGGTTGATTATTTACGGACTAAAGAAATACCAAAACCATGTCATTTGTAATTATATTGTGAGAAATTTCTTTAGAGCTGTACATGAGTTATAAAAGGACAAACGCATAAGCTGCTCCTTGGTTAAAACGTCCATAATTACCAGAGGGATAACCAGGCGAAGTTTATTTAAATGTAGCCGAAGTTGTAATACTGTGCCAGTGGTTCCCAAAGTAAGGGTCGGGACTCCTCTGAGAGTCACCAGTCATTTCTCTTCATGAATTAAATAGAAAAAAAAACAACAACCCAGAAATTATAATAGCAAAGCGTATTTATGCTATAAATATTAGGAGATTAATGTAAAAAATAATAATGCTTTAAAAGGTAGAAGCAATGTATTGCTTAGATTTGGAGGCGGTTTGTGTTGTCATTACATTCCGTTTAATTGACTTTGTATATAAAATATATGTAATGGTCTGTAGGCATGAGTTTCTTCCATGGTTGTTTTTATTTTTTTGGGGGGGGAGGAAGTCCTTATTTAGACATTGAGATGTTCAGTTAAGATACTGGAAAGTATAGAAAAAATGATTACAATTTTTATTACAAGTATGGCAAGGTGCAAAGAAGTATGGAGAAAGATAAATTAGTGTAAAAACTTTTTTTTTTTGAACAGTTTCAACCTTATGAAACCTTATGAATCTTTTTTTAAAGATTCATAAGGTTTTTTTTTTATTTATATAAAATAAACCACCTTTTTGAATTCCTTACATATATGCACTGGTATCTAAATGTTGGGTTTTCTCCGTGTTCATTTGAGTTGTTCTCTGCATATTTACTTAGATCTGTTTTCTGTGAGTCTCTGTGTTGTCCTGTCTGCTCCCTGATTGTTTCCCAGATGTGTCTCTTGTATTTAAGCCCACCTGTTGTCTTTGTCTCTTGTCGGGTCCTAGTCATATGTGTCGAATGTCGTAAGTTGCATGTCTTCTTGTTTCCCCCATGTCTGATTCTTATGGTGGAACTGCTAAGTCCTGTGTCGGCCGCAGCTCGCGTGTTCAGTCCTGTGTCAGTGGCTACCGTTTGTTAGCGCTAGCCTCCGCTCACTGTCCTGCCTGCTCCTCTGGACTGGATTGTTGTCTTTTTGTCATTAAAACCGTCATCATCTTCATTCTACCTGGGTCCGTCTGCGTTCTCCCTCACCACCACGCCGCATTTCATGACACTAAACAGTGTCGTGTTTTGGTGATGTCAAAGAAATGAGACCAAAATGAATAATTTCACTACCTTTTTCAGCTGAAAATGGGCATATTTATTCCAACGCAAAATCTTTAAAAAAAAAACTAATTAATGAAAAATATATATATACATATATATGTGTTTATGCTTTGTTAAAGTACATTTTCATTCAAATTAAGCTTTCGTTGGTAAAAGTCTGTCAGCATCCCAGGCTTTTGCAAAACTTTCAGTTTTCTCCGGTGAAGCCATTCTTTTCTTTACTTTTGACTTCATGCATCGACTCACAGTAGTAATTTTAAAAAATGATCTCATTCATCTTCAAATCTCTAGAAGATGTCTGGAAATTTAAGGCCAAAACTGCCTCGAAATGAATTAGAGGTGTTCCTAAGATCTAAATAATCATTATGCTGCCACCACCATGTGGTTTTAGCCATGTCTGGATGTTTTCTTGTGAAGAAAAAGCTTTTGTCTTGCAGAACACAGAATGTCTCAGTAACCTGTAGAAACCAGTCGGTATCAATCAGAAATTCCTGAAAGTCTTCCAGTGTTGCTGTTCGCCTCTTGGCAGGCTCCCTGACCGGCTACATTTTGTTATTTAAAAAAAAATATGTTGTACAGTTTGTACATTTTGTTGTGGAATTGTGAAATATGCAACATACTTAAATATCTTAAAATGAAAGTCTTTTTTTGTTTATTTTTCACATCTCATAAATTTTACCAGGGGTGTGAAAACTTTTATTTATTTATTTTTAATCACTACAAAATGTAGTCCAGTCGTTTCTCTCAAAGGCAGCGCTTTGTGTCAATGAGAAATGTCATTGTTGCAGCCCTGTATGGAGATGGATAAGTATAAAGCAGATGCTTTTAAATAGTTAGTTGTTTACCATGATATTCTACAAAGTTTGTGAACACTATTTTCCACAGATTAGCTAATGTTGCTCTTTATAAAAACATAATTTCCTTTGTTAAACCAAAAAATGTATCAGCATTTCTCAAAAACGGATTTGTTTGTTTTCCCTTGTTTGTCATTTTCAGACATGTTATTGATACTTTTTCTATCTATCTATCTATCTATCTATCTATCTATCTATCTATCTATCTATCTATCTATCTATCTATCTATCTATCT
>CAEGAE010076065.1:0-21462 GCA_903067095.1 Girardinus metallicus
TTCTTTTTGAATAAAGTTCTGCCTGCATACAAAAATCGACTTGATTACCCTGTGTAGTTCTTTAGTTGTCCTACAGATGGCAGCATCTTCACACAAACGTTTTTGGTGCTTTTAGGAAGTGGAGTGCTGTAGCTTTTGTCTTGACTATAATTTCTTAAGTATTTATGTAAGATATTTTCATAATTATGTTGTGTAAAATGACATTCTATGAAGAAGACAGAACCTCAAAACAATTAATGAATGTCTTGTTTTCTTTAAAGAATGTTATAAAAAGACAAGACGGAGTAGATGCATGAAAAAGAAAGCAGAAAAAAGGAGGAAAAAGTGAAAATTGTAACTAAGAAGCATCATTACAAAATCAGCATCTCCTTCCAGGAGTTACATGATATTCAGAAGGTTTCTATTTAATTCAGTTGATGAACAGAAATCCATTTTTAAATACATCATTCTGTATAATAAACTGTGTAAGTTTCACTACATAAATAAATTATGGAAGTAATTAAACTTTTATTAATTCAAGGTACACTTGCACAAAAATACATCTCCATAGTAGGAAGGTTAGCAGAATCCTAAATTTAAAGCAGGTTACAGCATGGAGTTTTCTGCCACACACAGTGTTTTGCATTTGGGTAAAAAGGTCAGTTTTGGTCTCAATTGATCCAGAATTTCTTCCTCTACTTTGTTCGTATATGGCTTGTAGAAAACTGAACAGCGGACTTCTTACCATTCTTTGAAAAGCTATTGTTGGATAGAGCAATGGCCAGTAAAAATATGTTTCTTCTTTCCCTTCTTCCATAAACGCTAACGTTGTGGAGCTTTCCTGATTTCTGCTTGCTTGTCTTTTTTTCTTTGCTCAATTATGAACATTATATTATTTCTGTTTGTTTTGGATGAGCTGTTATGTTGGTTTGTCTCCCTGCTTAGTGAGCCCATCCTACCTCCAAACATCACTGTAAGAGCAGGTTTGACTTGAACTTCCATCTGAAACCAAACTTGAACTTTAAGTTGCTTGACGTTTCTGTGACACCATCCTCACTGGGGATGGTGTGGAAGCAGCTCAGACAGCGATGCACTTCAGAGTCCTCCAAACCCCCTCTAATCAAATGACCATGGATTTTCCTGTACTTGGTCGTAGAGGGCCCAATTAATTATGCATGTCACAGGCTTGACGGCCATTTGATTTTGTTACATGCGTCCCCTCTGAGCCGCCGATCCAATCAGGTTAGAACCCTTCCCTCCTCCCCGGCATGCCTTAGGGTGGGTGACTGTTAGACTCCCCTTATCAGAGATAGAGATTTCTTTAAGAGGGTGTTTGGGACCTTGTAGGACATTTCATCATTATAATAAGTCCTTGTTATGCAGTCGACTCACTCCTGTTTCCCTGCTATCAGGACTTGTTGTATTTGGAGGGGCCGCAGTTGGGCTGGACACCTGCCACCGTGCAGAGAGGAGGAGATAGACTGAGTTTATTAGGCGCACTGAGAGGAGAGATGGAGGGTGACACCTGTGCAGATGGGATGGTGATGCGTTACAGCAGTAAAAGTGACCCCTAAAGGTCTATCTGCACTTTATATTCCAGCTGTAGCCCATGTGTATATATATATATATATATATATATATATATATCACTGTAGTGATTATCTCAGCAGATAATATTGAATCTTGTGTTTTTATTCAATCTTTTAGATGAAAATGATGAATTATTTCTGCTTTAATTTTGAAAATTTGAATGAGAATTAGGGGTGAAACAATTAATTTTACTAATCATGATGAATCGATTACTGAAATGATTGTTTACTAATTTAGTAATTGATTAATCGTCGAGTGTACAGACTCAAAAACGACATATTCAGAGAAGTAATTAAGCTGAGCTTTACTACACACACACACACATATATATATATATATATATATATATATATATATGTATGTATGTATGTATGTATGTATGTATTCACATTTTGATTTAAGATGAAAACACCATTGTCTGTATGTTTTAGCTACTATCAGATTTCTTATTTGTATTATTTTCTCTTTTATGAGAACATTAATAAATATTAAAATATAATTAAATGCAGTCACGGTGTGTGGTTTAGTGACATATATCACACTTTATGTAACAGACAAGTTAAGAGCCTTATTTTAAATGGGTAGGATTATGTTTTTCATGTATTAGTTTATCAGGCTATTGTTGCTGTGCCTTGCCGTCACGCTCACACATTTACCTAACAAAGACTGCAAAGAAGCAATAAGTAGTTCTAGTTAAACAAAATATTTTGATCAAATTCCTGTCACCCAGTCCTTATATGTTTAAATGTGCATGCACCACCATTTTGAGCATTTTCCACATGTTTTATTTGTTTTAGAGACACAAGATCAGAGTTCCCAAACTTGATGCTGCCACTGATGTACCTGCAGTCGATTTTATTTTATTTTATTTGGGGATAGGATGAAAATTGTAAACATTTTATTGAACTTCCCAGTCTTATATGAGTAACGGCAGTAGACTTAAATTTTCATGCCAAGGATATTGCTCACTTTTACTTTGCTAAATTCAAGTTGTAATAACAAACTTAAGAGGAAATTCTGCTTTGGTCTCAATGTCAAACTAAATTTGGCAAAAATCATCCCCATTTGAAATGGGACCAGTTTAGTAAATTAAGTTAAATTAGCTTGAGCTCCAACAGGAAGCCTTGTCATCTCTGTTTGTCCTTGGATCATTTTGCTTTCAATGTGAATCTCCCCTCAAACGATTTTCCATTGTTTGCCAACAGGTTTCACGTTTCACCACAAACATTTCCGTGTCTGTGTCCTTTGTCCTGCTCCAAGCAGTTTGTGGCCTGTTTGTTAAAAGCACTTTATCGCTAAATTTGACTTGGCACATCTTGTCAGGAGAGATGGCATCTGATGAGACTCCTGACCTGCAGATAAAACATCCATTAAGTGGCTTGTCTGGGACTATTCGGTGCTCTTAACCTATTAGCATATTGTTAGCCATTTCCAAGATGGTGCAGCGGCGGATATACAATACTGCAGCCAGTCACCACACAATAAAGAACCACCTCTTACTCTGTCGCTGCGCTAAATGTCGTCTCCAACGTTGTAAGGCTTGCCGGCCGTCCTCCTCCAGATGATTCAAATGGCCGCTAAAAGCCTTAGGGAAGGGGAAAAAAGGGCCAAAATGCAAAATTGATGGAAATGACATTAGATTCAGCTCATGCTCCTCACTGTGTAAATTATACCCCAAAATGGACTCTCTGGCCCAACTGTTGGCTCCAATTTGCTCGGCCATACCTCATGGTGACTTGTCTTGCCCTTCCCTTCTCCCTTTAATCCAATCAGAGCCACACTGGATGTTATTTATTTGTTTATTTATTTATTTTCGAAGGATGTAACCGATTCTTATCAGGGCAGAAGTAGTGGCTTCTTCCTGGTGAAACGGTGACTAACGTCCCGCCATCGATCCGTCAGTTCGTCTGCGGTGGCGGCTGATGGCTCTGGTGATAGACTGCTTCGTGTGTGTTTATATGTATGACTGTTTGCCCTGAAGTCAATAATGCACATATGGGCATATTTATCAAGCTGTGGCACTTAATCTTTTGTTTGGTTTTTCAGGTCATGTGTTTTTGTCTCTTGTGATAAGCAGGGGTCTACACTGTGGATCAGGCAGTTAGAAGTGTTGCTTCGCAACCAGAAAGTTGATCATTTAGGTGTTTTTGTGCACTCTCCCTGTGCTTTTGGTGTTTTCCACATCTCTAACTTATCTTTATGTGTGAACTCCTCTCTTGGGAGTAATATCTAGTCTTCAGTATCCCTACAGCCAGATCAGAGAATGGATGGACTGAAGTTTTTATATTATTTACTTTCACAAGTGTAGCATTATGGCTTTGGCTATGAGTCTTCACTTGATGTGTATATATATATGAACAACTTTATTAGGAATTGAGTTGGGTTTATTGCTTTTTTAAGTCAGACCGACAATCTATTCAACAGGTCTTGAAAAGTGGAAAAGTATGGAATTTGGACATGGATGAGCATGAAAAACAAAAATAGTGTGTGTAGATGACACATGGCACCAAAACTAACAAATTATGTAATTCTGAGGGACTTTTGAGTTTCCTTTTTGTGTTAAAATGCTCCTGGTAAATGGTAAATGCCTAAATGGTGCCATTTAAAATGCTCTTTTCTAGTTCAAACATCAAAGTGGACCAAAAATGAACACATGAATTAGAAAGTCTGGGTGTCCAAAAGAATAGATATTTGTTGGAATGCATCCTGTATGCTGCGACAGACTGGTGACCTGTCCAGGGTGTACCCTGCCTCTCACCCGGAACGCTTGCTGGAGATAGGCACCAGCACCTCCTGACCCCATTAAGGGACAACGGTGAACAGAAAATGGGTGGATGGATGCATCCTGTATGAGCTCATGCCAAATCATCCCAATTAGAAAACAAGTTGAGATTTCTTACTTATTCTGTACAGTGTTTACAGTGCTTGTGTTTTGTCCAAAAGGACAAATGTAACAACACAAAAGAGTAATACTTTGAGTTAGTCACGTCGTAGTTCACAACTTCATGAGATTAAAAAAAAGAAAAAAACATTTTGACTAGACCTGTATTTTTAGAGCCATTAAGAGGTGGACCCACAATTGTGCTTTGGATCATAACTCAAGAAGATGATGTAAAAGCTTTCTCATTACAAAATATGTTTAAAAGCACACCAGTTATAGAACTCTGCAAGAAAAATAAACTTTATTTGTTGATTTTTGTCTGTTGACAAGATGCCACTTGTCATATAGGTATATTTCATATGGTCATTTATTGAAGATTAAGTTACAAAAGAGTCATTATACTAACATACTTATGAAGCATAGAGGACATTTAATTGCTATTAATATTAATGGATTCTATGTAATTACCCCACCAATTTACTGTTTATTTTGACAAATTATTACTTCTTGTAATTGACATTTTATTTAAGGGTTAAGATCATAATTTTACACTTTTTAAAGAATTTTTAATTTCCTGAATTGCAGAACTGAAACATACTGGAAACTTAAATTGTGCTCATGCTACATCAAATGCCAAAACATCCTTAATCTCATGTTTTGCAGGTTTTTCTTTTAATTTCTTCAAATACTTAGGCCAAAAGGTGTTACTGTAGGATGTAATCACAAAGCTTAATATATTATTTTCAGTGCCATTTATGTTTCTGCTTATGAAACTTTCCTCATTAGATAGTTTATCTAAGAAAAAAAGATTAAAAAAGAAACATGTGATTCATATATATATATTTCTCATGGTTTACAAATAACTTTAAATGTGATACAGCACATTACAGATTCTTCCCACAGATCAAAATAAATATATTGCACTTAAAAATCAGTAAAATAAAAACTTATTGGGGTCAGATTATGCCAGACAAAACATTAAGATAAAACAAAAAAGGTTATCTTCAATAAAAAAAAAATCAAAACCCAAAGGTGTTTACGTGTACACTGAAAAAAAAAAAGTAAAACTCAGTTCAAGCTGGACATCAGATAAAGACGTCTTTGAAAAAAGAAAGTCTTCTGCAAACCAAGAAGATCAAATCAAACGTCCATAATCGGCTTGTGGATGTGAAAAGGTTGCACAGTTCATTGTACAGCGTTTGTTTGCCTGGCTCTTTTGAAACATTTCTGAATAATCTGATCTTCATGCAGCAACAAACTATTGTTAGAAGTAACACCTTTCATTATTTTCATAAAAAGCTGAACACTAAATCAACATTGGTAATTGTTCACATCACATCATTTCAGCCTTTTGCAAGTGGGAACAAAAACCTGCAAGGACTAAAAATCTAAATATTCAGGAATATTTTGGTGTATTACCAGGACAGATTTGCAAATCCGGTCTCTCTCTTTCTCTCTCTCTCTCTTTTTAAATAAATGACCAAAACAGCGAGTTACATGTCAGCTCTTCATGCTTCCACATTTCTCCTCTCACTGTGCTTTTAAATCAGAACACAGAGTCATTACTTCAAGGTGTAAACGTTGAATCAACTCAACCTGCTGCATATCACCTGCAGGTAGTTTTAGTTTACGACACCCCATCTGAAGGTTGCAGAGACCTTCACCAAATCTCTCTGAAGCTTGACCCAATTTAAACGATTAAATTGGCTCGTTTAGGTCTCTCCACTCTTAAATTGAGTCCATTTCAACCAGTTGATGATGCTGTTTTTCTTCTCGTATGTTTTTATTATTACTTCTGACTGCTTGCCTGGAAGCAACTTTTAAATGTTTCCTCTTAAGAAGACTGTAGGAGCATTAAGATCAAATATGATTTACTTTTTTGATTTAATTCATTTGGCCTAGACTCTGAGCTCTGCAAGTGCACCGAAGGAGGATGAAATACGTTCTTGTATTCTTTCTCAGCTCTGTTGCAGAGGAAAGTTTTTTTAAATAAGGTGTGAGATTCGGCTGTGTTGCCATCATTAATTATATTTTATGCCAATGGTATGAAGTAGACATGAGCCAGAATGCGATTCTCATGATATGATGACCGATTACAATTTTAAGGTATTTATGAAAAATTAAAAATGTAATTAATGGAGCTATTTGCTTGTGTAGAGCCTGCAGTTTGCTGCTATGTGGTATAAGGCAGCATTAGCCTCATAAGTGTGGTGGGTGACGCTTCGTTTTTATTTCCTTTCTTGTAAGCATGGCTGAGATATATGGTAGCCATCCTTCAGCCAGCTGACCAGCAGTGTGTAGCAACAGGTCAGAGCGGGTTAGTGCTGATTATCCTCCAAACAGTGGGATAAAACTCAAACATCTGCACTTTCTCTGGAATCTCTTTGAAATGATGTTGGACCATTTTGAACTGAAAACAAAAACAGTTTTGACAAATTGGTCTCATCCTTCGCCAGATGATGTGTAATATGTCTAAAATACAACCCTGGTGGAAACAATAAGTTGCTGCTCTCCAGCTTTGTCTGCTCTCACAGCCACGGTTAAAAGCAGGTTTGTAATTCCTGGTGTGACCAGGCCTTTAAAACAAAAACATTTAGCTCTTTTACACTCAAAGTCCTTCATTCCATGTTAAAACATACAAAGTTAAGCAATGTGTGTGTCTACTGCAGTCAGCATGCGTTCTAGGATTCTTTTTTTTAATAATTTACAGCGAGAAACCTCTGAGTAAGTGGGTCCCAGAGTGTGTCATTATTCTGAACTGTACATATGGCTGGCTCTCCTAACACAGAGGAGCTAAGATGGCTGCTCGTTCCATCCACCCACCCTGTGTCATTTTTAGGAATCGCACCCTGCGGGGTTTTGCTGCCATTTTAAAAACATTTAGAAAGTGTACTTTGTATTCGAGGCCTGAAATAAAACATGCATGCACGTATTTTTGTCTTGCATTTGTTTTGCAATGAAGTTGTCAGTCTTTTCCTACGTCGGAGCTGTTCTTAGGAGTCAGATCCTGAGAGAGGAGCACAGTCTGCCTCAGTTCAGCGTGCAGATTCCTCTTCGTGTCACCCGACTCGCTGCAGGTGAATTATTTACAACCAGAGGGACAGGTGCAAGCCAGATGAGGAGTGATGAGGATTAATGGTCTGCACCCTTTCAAAGGTCAGACTGAGTTCTGGCCCTCTGCTATGTGAAGTCATACAAAGGGCGTCATGACTGTGGAGGAGTGGCGGAGTCCCTGGATGGCAGCGTAGGGCCCCTGCTGGAAGTAGTGGTGGTAGCGAGGCATGTGGAAGGAAGGGAAGGACGGCCCACTGCCCTGCATGGTTCCAGCCAGAGCGCTGGGCGTCAGCGGCATGCCTAGCCGGCTGTACGGGGGCAGGGATCCCTGGATGGGGTGGGGTAGGGAGGCGGTTCCGGTGCCCATGGCTGACAGGGTCTGAGGATGCTGGAAACCCGAGAAGCCTGAGGTGGTGGTAACCCAGGAGCTCAGGGAGAGGTTGTCCGAGGCCGTAAATGCTGATCCTGCAGGAGGAAAAGATAGAGATAAACACTGGGCTGATCAGATTAGTTAAAGGTGAACTAATATGCTTCCTTGGACAGGTTGGGATCGGTTTATGAGCGAAACAAAACCTTTCACACTGAGTTGTTTTCTGGTCTCTTGTCACTTTAAACCCAAATAAGCTGCTGCTGAAAACAACCCCCAAACCCAACATTTACACTTGCATGTGAAAACTGCAATCATACAACGGTATGTCTTTGAAGAGCAGAAGTGTAGCCTGCTGCACAACCAACAAGAATGCAGTAATTCAGAAAGCAAGTGCTTTCTGAATGGTGAGTCAACAACAAAACACTTTCTTTTGTCTTTTCCAGTATTCACTGTACTGCACATGCAGTGGTAAAACCAGCTGACCAAACATGCTGGAGCTCAGCTTTAATGCACTGACTCTGGTCTCAGTTAACTATTCCCTTGAAGACTCCCCAAATTATTGAAAAGATTTTGCTTGACAATCCGGTCGGGGCTACAGTGATCCCTGTTGCTGGTGCACATTTTCCTTTCACACAATTTTCTATGAATATGCTGTAATATTTTCACAATATTCAGATTTTAAGTCATTGAATAGGGTTTTTTTTTTGTTATCTGTAAGCCATACTCATTAAAAGAAAATAATTAAAGGCTTTTCTTTAAAAAGATTTACAAAAAAAGCATCAGTCTATGTGTAATTATAGAGTGTATATATATATATATCTATATATATATATATTTCACTCAGTGAATTGAGTTACTGAAAATAATGAACTTTTCAGAGCGCTGACCTCTGGTGTGTGTGGTATGTCCGTCCTCGCTCAGGTTCTCCTCGTCGCCAGCGTAGGTTCTGATCGGCGATCGGGCGTACGAGTGCTTGTGGATCAGATTCTCAACACTTTCCCTGCAGCAAAAGCCAAAGAGAGAGCCCCAAAGTAAATCTCTTTGTCACCAGCAGTGACATGTGTAGCTTACACCCAGTGCTAGATTACTAAGTCAAAGAGTTGCACAGTAATATCTAGCTTTGATTTCAGCACACACTGACCCTGGCTTTTTCTACATACAATACATAAATGCAATGGGAAAGATTTTAATTTCCACCACAATGTATGATACCTTTTCCACCACAACCTTAAAAAGATAACAGGAGAGACGAATCATTTAGCACAGTTTTCTTATCTGCACAGGTGGACTTTTAACAGCGGTGACTTCTGAGTCAGTTTTGTCCTTTTTTTCTAATTTGGCCATAAAAAAATTATAAAGACACTACATAAAACAAAATAAAAGTGGCATAAATGATCAAGAACACTCCCATATCCCACTGACCTCCCTTTTCCTTTGACAATGACTCATCAGTCATCAGATGGAACTTCTGTTTTTATCCAAAATATAGAAACAAGCTCTTTTTGGTATGATGAAAACATAAGCTAGCTATCACGACATGTCAGGGCCATCGCTGATAGAAAAGAAGAAAAAACCAGGAGTAACTTTCTGCCAAAAAAAACTCAAATTTTGAGATTAATCTCAAAATTTTTCTGAAGATATTGTGAAGATTTCTGAGTTTTAAAAGTTAAAAATTTGCTAGAAAAAAATCAAACTTCGGGTGTAAAGTGTTGGTAAAATCTGCCAGTTTTAAACAATTTTAAGGAAATACTGACTTAAGATAAGTGCCTATGTCTTTCAAGTTAGTTTTGTCTTATTTCAAGTGTACTAAAATTTTTTCAGTAGAACCTAGGGCAAAAATACTGTCAGGATTTTATGTTTTTGCAGCGTATGAAATAGCTCAAAAGGTCTGAATATTTTTCCAATGAACTGTTTATGTGGCGTCACTCAGTAAAATAAGCTCTTGTGTTGCTATGAGTGTGTTTAGTTTGTGTATTTACTTTGTTTTTCAGCTGGTGTGTGTGGATTCAGGCACATGTGTGTCATGTATGTGTTCACAGTCCCACAAACTGCATTAGCTCATTTGAGACTTGTCAGGGAGCACTTCTAAACCACAGTGACAGATATTGTTGGGGGAGGCGGTGTGTGTTCATGTGTGTGCATCGTCAGACCAATGCGTCCACATTAGCAGCGTCCCTCCTCAGCCCCGCCCCTCTGGAGCCCGAAACCCTCCAATTAGGTTAGGAAAGTGCAATATCTGTCAGCAGAGGAGTACAAATGTGTGTGTTTTTATCAGTGTTGGGCCCCCGCGGCGCAGAAGCCAAAGCAAACTCCCACAGTGCATGTCAGTGGGGGGGGGAAAGGCGGGGCATGCTGGTTTCAATCAGTCACTGCAGCCAATTGAATTACAGTGTGTTTTAGTGCAGTGGCCGACTCCAGACTAATGTGATTTCTGCAGCTCCCGAAGACCAATTGATCAGGTCTAATTCACAGCCCTCACAAAGAGAAAGACGGAGAAGTACAAGGAGGAGGAAGGGTCGTCTGGATGTGTTCGGCGGTCTCTGTTTGGGATCTTTGATTGAGGGAAATGGGCAGATGGCTTGATTTTTGTCAGCTGATTTTGGCCGCAGTGCCGGAATCGGGAATTACGAGAAGTTTGTGTTTTGGCTGCGTCTGCTGAAATCTGCAGAGGCACGGCGGTTCTTAGTCTCCGCGTTTGTCTCAAACTCACGTTCTTGGAATTCTGTGCATTATGTTCTTGGGATGAAAACAAAAATAAGGGGGAAAAAAGTAGAAGAGGAAGATAAGATGCAGAAGGAAACGTGAAGATGGACAAAACAATGTTTTGACTAAAAAAGCCTTTCATTGGCACAAACTTAAAGAATGTAGAAATTTGAGTTGAGAAACAGATGAGAAGTTTATTTTAAAAGTGACCTATCTTATGAATTATTAACTCACTTTATGTTTCTCATTTTAACAATGACATATCAACTTTATGCAGACAATGCAGTGATGTGCAAGCTGAGAAAGCTGCTGCTGCCCTATTTGTTTATCAAATGACCCAGCGCTTCATTTAAAATGAACTATTGCTTGATTTTAAAAATACAGTATTTTTAAATTAAGAACTTTAACAAGCAGCACATTCAAAGTTAGCAGTTGAATTTCTAAGGCACCAAAACTCACATTTGTCTGTGATTGATGTAAATTGTGTCTACCAAATAAGTTTTAAAAATGTTCAGCTACATACCATACTAAGCAGCTCTTACTATAAATGTGAAATTTCCTCATTTCAGTAGAATGTAGATAAGTGGTCCCTTCAATAACAAAGTCAATATACAACCAAATGATTAACCTCATCAATAAGAAGCATCATTGTTGTTGCTTCTTATCCATAATTTACTGGCATCATTGTCGTGTATTAGGAAAGATAAGTTATTGATATTTCCATGTTTAATTGATTTCTTTTTGTTTTCTCATGTTTAATCTTAAAAAAATTTAAGTGTCTGCAGTAGAGCTCCTCTGTGGTTTCACTCAGAGGCAGAAGAGATCTGTTAACGTTTAGCCAGCCAACATTCTCATTTGAAAGAAGATTGCACCCATTTTTAATACTTTACACACTTTTAATTAGCTCAAACTTTTCTTATTTGTGTAAATCCACTGGCGTACATTTCCACGTGATGCAGGCCTTTTTTATTGTTGATATGGTTTTACTGTACTTGTACTGTAAAAACTTATTTCTTTTTACAAATCCAGCCAGGGACTTTAGCTTTGAATTATTAAATTGCCATATTTCCTTTATGGAAACCATTACATGCACTCTGTCCACTAGGTTTAGCTGCATTGTTTCTGGTAAATAAGTATATTAATCAAATAAAAGTTCTTTGTTTCATTTAATTTTATTATATGACTCAAGCTAAAAAGAAAAGGTAAAAAACGACCCATCTGTCAAAGAGGTCATAACAAGCTGTAAGGAAAGAGAAACAAAGATCTTAACAATGAGGAAAAGACAGGAGAAAAAATTCACAAATGGCAAACGGAGAAAAGAACAGTTACAATTATGAAAAAGAAATGGAAAACGAAACAGAATAAATAAATCACTGAATAAAAAGAACAAAAATCTTCAATAAAGTGAACATGTAGGGAAAAAAGTAAAAAATATGGTATAAACCTGGATGATCAGCATGAAAAAACACTAGAGGAAAGGGATAATTTAAATATTTAGAAGAAGAGTGAAGAGAAGGAACACAGTAAAGAGAAAGATGTAAAAGAAACAAGAAAGATCCTGATGAATTAAAATCTTGTGTGTCTTATCAGAGGCCAACAAACAGTGCTGGGCCCAGAATCCCCTGTACCTCTCCATGTCCGTCAGCCGCGACGAATCCCTGAAACCTTTGGCGAATGGGTTGCTGTCGATCTTCAGCTTGGTTATCTGGGAAAGACACACCAGCAGAAAACAAGTTACACACGTCTGTTTCTCTTCTCTGCTCCAAAAAACTTTTTATTTCACATCTTTCTTTATAAACATAACTCTTTTATTACCACAGTAACAAATCTAGAGTGAATATCTGGCAGCAATTTCTAAAAATCAATGATTGGAGTGTCTTCTTGCTGTAAAATAAGTTATTCTTTAACTTGAAAATATGTTTAATGAACACTAAATAAATAAATAAAATAGAATAAAATAAAAAAAATAAGTCACTTGTCCTGGTTTCTATTTTGAAAAACCTTTCTACAACATATAGCATATAATTAAAACCTTTTTTGCTCAGAATAATGCTAGTTTTATCCATAAAAATTAAGAATATTTTACAAAAAATGCTTTAATAAAATAAAAACTAGATTATAGACACATTAAAGTATGTTTCCATACTTTAATGGAAACATTGAGTTCAGGATAATCTGCAAGGCGCAAGGACGGCAAAAAATAAGACACAATGAAAAGCAAGTTTTTATACTGAAAACAACAGAATAAACTCGAATTGATACATTCTTTTAAAGTGTGTTACAATACTTTATTGTGGTTCCAAATATCATTTTCATTTGATAAATTGATGAGACACAAATCTTAAACCTGGTAATTTTGAGAACAAGTACCCCAAACTACTCACCAGGGGGCGCCACAAATAAGTCTTTCACTGCCAACAGATATGAACACAAGACAATCACACACACACACACACACACACCCATACGCACACTTGAGGGTGATTTAACGAGACAAATTAACCTAACAGTCTCGTTTTTAGACTCTGGGAGGAATCTGGAGTACCCAGAGAGAACCCATGCATGCTCAGGGAGAACATGCAAACTCCATGCAGAAATATTCCAGGGTGGGATTCAAAATCAGGACCTTCATGCTGCACAGGGCTGTGAGACTTTTACGATTCTTCCAAAAAAAAGATGCTTCAGGACAAAGAAGTTGGCAACATCTCGATATTTTGTTTGTATGTTTGATATCCGTCATCTACCTTTATTGTGATTTTGTGTATCACATATTGTTGAGATTACAACATAGTAATAAATATCGACTTATGATTATCACTTTAAAATCGCCACCCTCTGGTTCAGATCACACTTTTGATCTCAGTTTATACATAACTCCTGTCCTGATAAAGTTTCTGTGACGAAATGAGACGCTCCTGAAAATCCAGTGCAGATAAAAGACGACCAGCAGGTGCACAAAGTCGTGGCTTGACTTAATTTACTCACCAGCTGGTTCTGATAGGCTGTGACGGCGGTGAAGACCGTCTCAACGAACACGAAGGTGCGAAACTCCTCCGACTTGAGGTTGAGCAATGAAGCGGTGTGGTCCTTCTTCTTAATGATGTGAACTCGTGGCTGGTACTTGTGCATAGAGTTCAGGATGATCTGCAAAGAGAGGAAAAATAAGACGCAATGGAAAGAAGGTTTTTTTATACTACAAACAACAGAATAAACTCAAAAATTGATAAATTATTTTTCTTATTTTGCATCAGAGAGGTTGGAGCTGACTGTTCTCCTTGACTTGGCCTATCAGTCAGCCTCACATGTTGGACCACCGGACATTACCCTTCATTACTGTTTACACTGTAAATCACTCCCACAAACACTAACTGGACGACCTCCAGGTCCTTAACAGATGCATTGCAGCCTTCTGTGCTAATTTGTTGTTGTTCCTGAGGACAACCGACAAACTGAAAGGCTTTGGTCTCTTAATACTTATACTTGTATAAAGACATAATAAAGAAAAATGACAAAGGAATAAAACTACAGCTCAGCATAAACCCAGTAATAACATGATTAAAACAAGATTGTTCTCATTGCCTGACATTACGTAAGAAGATGATTTCAGAAATTGAAACAAAACCCAGTATAGATCCTGGTTAAGTTGTGTTTTTTCTCAGCTTTCTTTCAATTTGAACTAAAGTTTCCCAAATAGAGGAAATTTGAACTTTTGACAAAGAGGCACGCTCTGATGATATGGTATCTTAAAACAATATCTGTGGGCAGTAAAGTGTTGGACAAAATTGTCAAATTAAGAGTTTACAAACTCTACCGTTCACAGACCCATATTTGTCCTGAATAAAACTCATTCACATATTTCCAACCTTATGACAAACAGTATTTCTGGCACTTTTAGCACCTTTCTGCTATTTAGAGCAAGTATTCCACTGAAACTCAAATCCTGCATTTATTATTATATATTTATTTTGAAATATTTACTGGTTCTTTATCATTTTTTTTAAAATCAGATTTAGATTTATTAGGAGTCTTTGAGCAAGATCCAGAGATGTACTGCAGGTTCTGGAGCTGGAGACTCCTGGCCTATCTGGTAAAATAAGAGAAAAAATATAATATGAAGACAAAGAATGGAAAGGAGAAACTCAAAAGAGGAGGGCAGAGAAAAAAAATAATAATTTTGTTCTGAGACTGCATATCAGATATTATTTATCCACTAATTCAGGCCAAACAGTCAACAAAAAAGCAAAACACTGAAATCTCATCAAAAGCAATAAATGAAATATCAGCTACAGATCACAAAAATACAGCTTAGTATTTAGAATTAATTAACAAAATGAATTAATTGTTGCATGGATTTATTTTGCGCTGCCATAAATATCTTAAACCTGGTAGATTTGTTTTTGTCATTTCTTTTACTTTAATGTTTTGAATCAGTAATATATAAATATTAAGACAGTATGATCAAATAAAACGGAGTAAAAAAAGCATTTTTCTGTATTTATTGGACGTGTTTATGTACTTGACTTCCTTGTTTTAGCTGTGTGCCTTGTGCATTCCAGGAACTATTTGTATGGTTTTGTCTGAACGGTAAGACCCAAGTCAGGCAGTGTTTGCTGTTTTAATTATTTTTACGGCTCCATTAAAAACCTATTTGTTGTAATTTTCGGAGGGAAATAAAAGTTGCTCTCACATGTCCGTGCTGGTCCAGCTCGTTGTTCGTCAGTTTGACCTTCTCGAAGGAAACCATCTGCTTCATCAGCTGCTCTCCGGTGAACGGAGAGTCCGGGTGGACGTACAACCTGCCGGAGGAGAGCACGACATCTCACATCTGATTGGCCGAGAGGCATTCGAAGCGCAGCCGCCACGGCCAATCAACGCGCGGATCTCGATTGACTCTAATTGCCACTTGGCAAACATTTCGTCGTAAAACTTCTGACTAAATCCCATAATTTTTTTTTCGAGCAACGTAGTTTTTAAAGGATATAATTGCTTAGTTTCTCTTGAAAATTTGTCGAATTTGATTTATTATATCACGATTACCGCCCTTTATGCACACCACTCTTTACTTTCAGGTGTGTACTAACGAGGGAAAATATTGACGTTTTGTTTTTTTTTCAGTAAGAACCGACTGTGTCCACAATCTGAATAATTATCCAGAGCCTGAAATAATTTATATAACTCTGTAATTACATGTAAAGTAGATGGCTGAATGGTCGTTTCTTTTTTTCAATAGATAAACTCAAAAAGTGCTATTGGTCTTCTGAATAAATAAGAGATGAGCACCGAAAGTATGGTTGTTGTATGGAGACAGATAATCGTCCTTGATGTATGTATAAAAAAACCCACAAAAATGCAACAACTTTAATTTGTTTATATACTTGTAATTAGGTAATGTTATGGATAATATATGTTAAATTAATATTATTCTATTATTATTATTTCCAGAGATCCCAATCAAAAATTTCACTGAAACTTGCTGAGATTGATACGTTCAGTTCGCCTCTAAGACTAACTTAAATAATATTTGTTTAAATCTTTACATCGTCACCGATTTTAAAGAGTTAAAAACGTGACTTCATTTTGCGAGTTATTCGAAAAATAATCCCGAAGACACCTGGAAAGATGGAGTGTGTTGGGGTCTTTACCTGGCGGGCAGAGGGGGGTCGGCCTTGCCGGCCACCAACCAGGAGGAGCGGTGATAGGCGTAGCGGTACCGCTTGTTGTCCACCGGAACAATGTCCATCAGGACGATGTACTTGGAGTCCTGGTCCACTCCGGAAAAAGAGACCCGGATGGTAGGAAACATCCGCCTGTATGTGACATATTATTTATTTGTTTATTTATTGCAACAACAACAACAACAAAAAAGCAGGTAATAGATTAACAAGAAATCTCGCTTTGCAATATAAAATATTATTTCAAACAAGATAAAATACAACATTAATATTAAATTAGTTTTTTTTTTATTCTACTTAGTCACAAATAACAATATAATGCTGGTGGGTGTAAAATAAAATAAAAAATAAAAGACAATCAAATAGGCAGTCACATAAAACACGACACAGAAGGCAGTAAGCAGCAAGTAAAAAACTAAAATAAAACAAAATATGGACAAACAGCAGTAAGAGAAATGAAATCAGATTTTTGAAAGACTAAAAAAAATTACAACCAAATCTTACGTTACGATGAAATTATGAGAATTATGTTAGATCCACATGTAAGGCGAGGCTTCCCAATAGAGGAGGAATTGAGATATAATAGTGTAATTTAGTGACATTTTCTCAGCTGTTTGACTTACGTTACATTTAAGGAAGTTGCATATGCGCAGAGTAAAAATTCCTTGAGTTGCATCATGAATTATGTAGAAAATTCAGGACGTTTTTTTTCCTCCAAATACAACATAATTCGAGACAGCGCTTTTGCTGTTAATTAAATATTTTGTAACCTAAACCTCTGTCGTGTGTGACCCAACAAAAAGGCTATTGGTGATAACATGTAAGCGAGATTGTTGTGCATTTTATTCCTCCGCAGTCTCAGAAAATATTCGAGGACTGCGTATGCATTTTTTGTCTGTGAAGCAAACATTTATATCATCATTCTACTTTTCCTCATTTTATTTTGTGTTCTGTGATATTTGACATGATCGGAGTGAAAGCAGAGCAGCGCATCCAGTTTACCTTCCGGACTTGGTGATGATCATTTCAGTGCCGAGCTCGTGGAATTTGTCCCACAGCTCTTTCGTCTCCAGGCTGCACGAGATTTTGGCCATCTCCTCGCTGGGGATGCCGGGATTGGTGGGGATGAGGGGCTCCGTGCACACCGCGGGCGCGCTCCCGCTAAAGTCCCCGTGGCCGTCCAGGGATGACAGGTCAGCCAGAGCCTGCTGGTTGCAGGAGGATTTCTCCACGAATTGCTCTGGATTTATCAGAAACGTGGACGCGTAAAAATGACAGAGAAATGGAGAGTAACCGTGAGCATCGTCCTGATATCATCTTAAAATTATTTTTGTAAGAGAAATAGATACAAACCATTCTAAAATGATAAAGGTGTCAATAATACGAGTTTTTAAACTTAAATATATTCCAAAAATAAAACAGTGTAAAATTTACAGAATTAAAACAAATAAACAAACAGAAAAACCTAATCCTTCATGTAATTTATGTTTTATATAGAATCTATCACAGTTTGAACAGAAATTGGAAAAACAATCATATTATATTATACTATATTATATTATATTATTATTTATAATTAAGTCCACTAAGAACAACAAATAAATAAATGAGCAAAAACCGGATTTCTTTGAAAACGACACATCGCTTTTAGGAAAAATCCCTATTTACACATTTTCGTCTTCAAAATTCCAAAGACTCCATTTGTTGCACAAAATTATATAGTAATGTATTTAATGCCCATGTATTTTCAGAAAATAAAATTATTATTTTATACTTTCCATCAGTAAATATTGGCGTCTTGGATAACCAGGAGTGCTTAAAAACTTAAAGTAGATGATTGTAATTACCGGATTTCGTCACAAAAAAATAAAAGCACTAACGTTTCTCACATTTTGGTGCTTCATCGTATAAAATCTTAAACTGTAATTATTTTCCTCAACAAACTCAAACAGATTTTCAAACAGTAAAGCTGGATTTCTTTCTCTCTTACCCAGAGGTTTGATGGTGTTCTCCTCCGCCTCCTTGTCCTTGCTGGACTTTCCGCTGGACATCAGGGCGGCTATGGAGAAAGCATTGGCCCGGGATGAGAGCTGCGGCTTCGGGGATGACGTGTACTCCATGTCGACGTGTTTAAAAAGGCAAAAATATTCCCCTCTAATAAAATAAAAGCAGAAAACCTCCAGAAACACCGGCCGCTTTTGGCTCCAAGCGGCAGACGGGAGTAAAGATTGAGGAAATTACGCGCAGTTTCTCCCAGATTTCAGGACTTTCTTGCGCACAGAGTTTACAGGCGCAAACAGGTTAACAATCAACACTCAAAAAGACAGCGTAAAGGTTTTATTGCTGCCGCTGTGGGGGTCTTGCTGGATTCATGGTGAAGGAAGAACGCACGGCTGACTCCTGGGGTTGTCAGACCTGAGGCCGGCGGCTCTTTGGGACGCTTCGGTTTGCTCGGGTCCAGCCTCCCCTTATTATTCCAGTCTGCCCTCCAATCGCTGCCTCTGGCTCCACGTCACGCTCCCACTGTCTCACAGAGGCCCTGAAAGCGAGCAGCCAATTAAATCACCTGCTACTGCCAGGCTTTCTGGTTTGCTTTTTTTTTGTTTTTTTTTTTGTTTTTTTTTTGTTTCAAGCCAGAGACAGACAGGGAGGCAGAGACAGAGAAGAGAGAGAGATTGGAAGTAATAATGTGAGAATTTTATGACTGCAGAGGCTGATGACAGATTGAAATGACTAATATATGCAGGAAAAATTCTTTGATGTCTTGCAAAATAAAAGAAAGTCTGTATTAACCTTTCCTTTGATTTTCTTTACTCTCAGTTCTTTTAGATATCAAGTCAGACTGTTGAGTGAAAGCTGCCAAAGAAGAAACTGAAATTGAATTGTAGAATAAAACTCTCACTCATGTGTTAAATGATTTGAATGATTTTTTTTATTATTATTTCTTGTAAATTTTAAGAAATTTAAGGCGACGTTTAAGATCATTTGTGCAACTATACTGTCTACATTTTAAATTTATTTGAAAATATTGTGATGATTTGATTGATGATTTGAGCTAAATGTTTCAGGAAGAATACTTTCGATGCACATACTTATCAAACATATCATAACAAGATTGTTTTTTACATGTTTTTGCACAAACATTTTGACTTAGCATAATAAATAAAAAATAATAATTTAAATATTTTCGGCAGAAATATCTACATAAACAATCTGATTTTACCTACATATTGTTTTCATGAGTTTTTTTTTTTTCTTCTATTAATTATGTGATGCTGTAGTTAAGCTATAGCTTCATGCAGCAGTTTGGTGAGTTACTGTTTTATTTCCTAAACGCCAAAGTGTAAAATATTTGAGGTTTGTGTCACATCTTTCCTGCACAAGAACATAAAAAGAAAAATACCTTAAAGTCCAGAAGTATAAGTGATGCATATGAAGAAGGAACATTTAAAATACAAATTCTAATCAAATAGATCGGTGAGAATAGCTGATATATGATAAATAACTAAAAGTGTGAGGCTTTGAGGTTGCAACAAACAAAAATGTATGTCCAGCAATGATTTAGGAAAGTCAGCTGTTTCTGGATTTTGTCTCCAGAACAAACACGGATCGTTTTTGCAGGTCTTTCTGGTGAACTGAGAAGGCAGTAAGTTCCCCTTTAACACTGATGATGTCATGGTGTGAGGTAATTTTCTGACCCATATGAGCTAATAAAAGCTGATATGAGTCAATTGTTTTAATTGCTTGTATTGTCGCTGTGTTGTAATATCTGTTTTGTTTTGTTTTGTTTTGTTTTATCAAAAACAAAACAAAATAAAGATCAATATATTTCAAAAAGAAGGCCAGATTTTGCGCGCACGCCTCCAGAGAGTGCATATAGACTGGTTGCTGCGAGACTGAAAGCCACTGTGTGCTTTGGGTGGGTTGTAAAACGCTGGGCTGCTTTTCACAACAGTAGGCAGGTTTTTGGAAAGTTCAGAGGAAAATTCTTTTGAAATACTTGCCATTGTGTGGCATGCACCAGCAGATTGTTGCGCTATTACGCTCATCTTAGTTTATTTATTTTGAAAAGTCTACAATCTGTCAAACGTCACATCATCAATGATTAGTCATCAGTTAATCAAGTGTCATTTTTAGTAGGGCTGTAAGACAGAAATCTCAGTGCAAAATCATAATCTTAAAAGACTGCACCACCAATCCGATCGATGTAAAATATTAATACCAAGACGATATCAGTATCCGATCAATATCAGCATGTTAAGATTGATACTTTAGTTTTGAAATTTTATCCTATTTTTGAAATCTACCTCAAGAAAAACATATTTTTTAATTTGTTCTCAAATATTTTTTGCACCTTGATTACTTTGGGAAAGTGGACTCAACTCTTGTTAACATGTTATTAAAGCGTTTTTGTAGATATTGATAGACTTTGTCCAAATTTTATTCTAGATTTGAACAAAACAATTTAAAGGAAAACCATAAAAACCCCTAAAGAAAACCCAATTAAAGATTTTCCCCCTCTGGGAAGCGAAAACATGTAAATGTTTGTCTCGAAACAGTCGATCCAATGCAAGCTGAGATTATTTCCAGGAGCACCTGGCACCTTGTTCCCAAAGCAGTAACCTCTGTGTTGCCTGTTTCTGTGTGTGTCCTCAAAGTCACCTTTACTCCCCTCAGCGAAACGGCGGCTCACACAAACGGCGAGCCAAAGAGCGGCCAAGCAGCTAAACCTATTAGGGGACTCCTCAATGCAAATCTGCTGGTGCAGATATTTAATAAGAGACCTGCACTGGCAAATGAGATTACTGTGCAATTGGCAGTGGATAATGTGCTAAAAGCTTTCCCACTTAGGCGTCACTCCTTACTGAATATTATTCACACTTTGAGGGGCCACTGGAGCCTTAAAGAAGCATAGATAGATGGATGGATGGATGGATAGATAGATAGAACATGAAGAATGAAAGAAGAAATTTAGGAAGTAGGAAAGAAGGAAGGGAGGAAGGAAGAAGCAAAGAAAGAAAGAAAAGGAGGGAAGGAAAGAAAGCAGAGGGGAAAGAGGAAACAGGATGGAAGGTAGAAAGGAAGGAAGCATGGACATAAGGAATGATAGAACATGAAGAATGACAGTAGACAGACAGATAGATAGATAGATAGATAGATAGATAGATAGATAGATAGATAGATAGATAGATAGATAGATAGATAGATAGATA
>CAEGAE010076066.1:0-17075 GCA_903067095.1 Girardinus metallicus
TCTATCTATCTATCTATCTATCTATCTATCTATCTATCTATCTATCTATCTATCTATCTATCTATCTATCTATCTACTTATTTTCCACCCTTATTTTTAAATAAATTCTTTAAAAATCAGACAATGTGATTTTCTGAATTTTTTTTTGTCATTTTGTCTCTCATAGTTGAGGTCTATCTATGATGTCAATTACAGGCCTCTCATCTTTTTAAGGTGGAGAACTTGCACAATTGGTGACTGACTAAATACTTTTTTCCCCACTGTATCTATCTATCTTATCTGCCTCTCATGAGTCCTGGTTTGTTGGAGCTGTTGCCATGGGAGCATCTTATGCTCACTCTGACAAGGAAGTTAAATTATTGGAATCTGGAATTTTCCTTAAGTAGGAAACAGACAACTTGAATATAGAAATATAAAACTGAATTGCATTTAAATTTAAGTTCTCTATGTTTGTTTCATCTTGAAGGTAACTTCTTTAATGTGCTTTAAAGTGATCTTTATCATAAATTTGTGCTTTTTAGATAAACTAAACAGAATTGTTCTGCATAAATAATTATCTTTATAAAATGTTAATCTAGTTAAGTTACTATAAGATCTGTTCCGTAGATTTTCAATTCTCCGAACTTTTGTACTGTTTCTTATGTCCGCCCAACTGAATCATTGTACAAAAAATACAGATAATTTACAGTGAGAAACATAATGTAGCATTTCTTTTATCAAGACACAAAGTGACACCAAAATATGTTTCTAAAACTGAGCTTAGCAAGAATAAATCTACATTACATTTAGATACATTCAGGAATCTGTGTAAAAGCCGCCAAATATTTCCAGCCTGATTGTAGATTAATGGTAAAATATAGCTGAGAGGGGGAAAAAGGCAGTTTCAAACCTGTCAGCTTAGTCATGGGGAAAGCTAAGGTCAACCCAAGTAACATGCAGATTGGAGAACAACCATATCCCACCATTACGAGAAGTAGAGTTCTGGTATACACCTGTAACAGTTCTGCAGGGCATTGCAGAACTGTTCTTCTCCAGAAGGAATTTGAACCTACACTGCTTCAGTCCATTGAGGTGTGAGGCTTTTATTAGCTCTTTTGGTCTCAACACAGCATTTCAATCAGATTGAGTTCTGGATTTTGACTAGATCAGAGATCTCCATCTCCAGTCCTCAGGAACTACTGCCCTGCAACCTTAAGATAAATCCCTACACCTACACAGCTGAATCAAATGATTGAATGACCTATTTAGAATGTCATCACATTTGGCAAAGGTCTGGTAATTGGCCATTCATTTAACTTAGTTATTTTGGAGCAGGGCAACATCTTAAACCTGCAGGACACTAGCTTTCATGGACTAGGGTTGTACTAGGAAGAACCCTGGACCAGATTATTGCAACATCTTGAGTTTGTTTTTTAGATATCAGCAGTGATTTTGCAGCTTGCGGATCATTGGTCTGTTTATGATCAAAATTTTGACTGCTGGACAGAATGCCTCGACTGTTTGACTCCAGAATAGTCTAATGAAGTGTTCGTGGTCCATCCAATGAGTGCAAGTCCTATGACTACAATATAGCCCAACTTTCACTTCCTCACTACCTTATTAGACAGTTAGTAAGGTGTCTTATGCAAATATGGCTAAACTTTGACTATGTCTTGTGGTCCATACAGATGCAAAGCTACACACCCGAGTTGCTCTGCTGTACTATTTTAGGGAGAGTAGGAAGCATTGTGCTCTTCCTCTGCTGTGAAGTTCTCCCTAACCACTTTGATGAGAAGAACCAAATGCTTCTCCGCGCTAATTTCACCTGTTCATTGTGTTCAGAAATTATCATCCCAATGGCCAAGATTTTATGATGCAGGAAATAACAAGAAGTTCTTAGTTTTTCCCATGACGTGATGCAGAGAAAGAGTTCTTGGGGCATACGACCCATACACCTTTTAACCCAATTGTCATGAAATGTATGCCTGATTGGGATAAAAGTAAATATATTTAAAATGTTAATCTAGTTAAGTAACTAAGAGACCTGTTCCGTACATCTAAATATTGGACGGTCAATATTTATTTATAAATATTGACCTTATTTATAAATAAGGTCAATAAAAGAGGATGATGTATTGTATTGTAAGACAATACAGAATGTTTCCATGTTGAGATTTTTTTTTTATCTCATCAAAGGGATCAAGAACTATTTCAGGATATATTTATGTTCTTTACATCAAACATTCTAATTACAATTACACCCATGTCCTCTTTAAAGTGACTTGTTTTGACATTATGTTCTTTGAGTCAAAGTCCGCACAGCAGTGTTTTCTTCATATTATTATTTGAAAGGAAAGTGCATGTTTTGGAATGTCTGTCAGTCTGAATATCACTACTTTAATAAGAGCTGATGTTGTTTATAAGCAGAAGCTGAAACCAGCAGCTTTCCCAGCGATGACTACTGATTCACAGAGGAGAAAGAGAACTAAATCTAACTCACTAACATCCTATAAATGTCAGTTTCACTTTTTAAAAGCATTGGTTTCTTTTTAGCCAAGTAATTTTCAAGTCTTAGACAGTGACTCTTTAAATCATATTTATTTGTTGTAGATTCCAATTTAGAACCACAGAAACTGATTGGCAGATTACAATGAACTGAAATCAAAGAAAAGCTGGAGAGGCACCATATGGGTATGATGTGACTAAAACCTGCAACAGGCTCAGTGGTGTGTAAGTCTCATGTTAGACCACAGGGTGGCGCCTCCTTCCTATTTCATGTAATAATCCTGCGTAAGCACTGCAGTCACGTTGCTCAAAGAGAAGAACAGGAACTAATTGATTATAATATGCACCCACTACCCACCATGCATACCGAGACACTGGTGGAGGTGCAAGTTATGGCAAACATAACATGGCTGAAATAGAGTTGCGTATTGTAGCTATTAATAAAGTTAGACAAGGATTTTAGTAAACAAGACATTAGTCATGTGGGATGGTGACATGGAAGAGGCCTGGTGGACACACAAATCATTATTTATCAGAGGAAATTATGGAAAAGCCTACTTTTACAACTATCTAGGGATGCTTGATTATTGAAGATATCATTTGGACATAATTTACCTGTAGGATATTTCAAAATACCAGTTCATAGACATGCAGTGTCTACAGTTACATTCCACTAATTTGGGCTTTTTTATATGGAAATGTAACAGTGGACCACAGACACTGTAAAAGGCTACAGTGCTCAGTTTGCCTGACTGGGTCACAGTGGGATGGAAGGCTTGAGATGCAGTCTGATAAAACTAATGAACAACAATGTTCTGCTGTGTGTTTCCACTTCCAACATCATGGTATTAAGTGGAAAAACTTCTCCAAATGTCAAAGTCACAGATAATTACTTTGATCTATCATTGGCATGTGTTACTCTGTCATGCTGTTTATGTATAAAATACTCAAGCAAAGGCTACAGAAGTGCACCGCCTGTTGCTAGCTCTCTATCGATGCACCACACTGTTCACTGTTCAGACTCCATCAACTTCCAGAAAGTATCAACTAAATGCTTTATGAGAAACAGACCTCACATTAAAGTTACACAGTATTTTTATTTTTTTATTTTTTTACTGTTTAATTTGTGTTTTTGATGTTGTAAAGCATCCTTGGGTGTTTTCAAAGGAGCTGACAAATAAAATGCATTATTATTATTATTATTATTAGTTTTATGCTTAGTTAAAATGAATTGTGTAAGGCAAGTTACCACTGTTAAGTAACATGTCACCTTGGTAATAGTGGCGACAAAACACACTGGTATAAAACAACTTGTAAAGTGGAACTATGCTTCATCTCAGTTGCTAAGAGGCTTTGGTCTATAAGTAAAATTTGTATATTGATGAAATAATTTAAAACATATGTAAATACACTATCAACTACTGACCATCAGCTGCAAATGCAAGAAATTATTTTTGTTAAATCAAACATGGCTGACAGACAAAAAAACATGCCAACTGACCTGTCCCTTCGTCTACTGTAGACGATTCTTGAAGGTAAAAAAAAATATTGTGACATCAGATAACCCCTAAACAACAATACTATAGATGTATTTTTCAAATAGCAACTTTGTATTTGGAGAAAATTACAATTGATCATCTAGAAAAAAACAACAATTATTTTTTACAAAAAAAAAATCCTACCTTTTTTTATGCCTTGATAAAATCAAAAAAATAAAATAGAAAAAAATCCTGACACAAAGGATCATAATTCATGCATGAAAGGGTTAAAAAAATATTTTTTCATCAAATCAAAATGTTGCCCTCCTGACTAACGGGAATCTAGTGGGTGCTTAACCATTACAAAATAACATAATTTATTGTTTCCTGTAGTTGTTTAATGAATTATACTCCCCAAAATGTTTAGAATTTGTTTGTTAGCCCTTTATTTTGTAAACTGAATATTAGTTGGAAATAATTAGATTTTTGTGCTCAAGTAATTTAATAAATTATTTTAGTCCTCTTTCCACCTCTGCTGATTTAGAAGTCATTGGAAAATGCTAGAACTGTCATTTTAAATGAAAAATAATGTACAAGCTTTAACCAAAACCTTGTGTTTTTCTAACTCATTTAACATACTGCACAAAACTGGTGCTAAAATTAAAAAGGGACTTGTCCTGACATTCTCACTGTTTTTCCAAAGCGTCACAAAAGCAGAGCTTATATTATGTCACAATATGAAGCAAATAACCATAATAAATGCATCTAACTTGAATGAAAACATCAACCGTTGCACCTCCAATGGCAAAATGGCAACTTGTTCCACTTCAGTTGTTTTTTGTAAACTCGCCTGCCTCCCAGCGCAGAGCCATGGCGCTCTTCCGTCTTCCTCCAATGTAGGCCTCAGGAAACTGAAAGGCAGGTAAAGATTTTCTTCTGTTATTACACAGTTATTACTATCATCTGTCCGCTCTCTCAACTTATTTGACTTCCAACTATCCCACACATGGAAATCAGCACAAGCTGTCTGTTCGAATGCACAACGGTCAGCTGTGTGTTTTGTTTTTTTCCTCAACTGAAATGTTTGGATGACTGTTCCTCTGCTGTTATAAGGTTTATGTGATGCATCACCACTGATGCTGATCTCCTCATGCAGTATTTGCATTGATCTCAGCTACTGTTGTTTTTTGAGAACATTCAGGGTCAGCACTCTTAGACAGTTAAAGGATTTTGGTCATCTCATTAAGAAAATAACTTGGCCGATAATTGATTCTGAATTGAGTACATTATTTTCCCTTTATCACAGAATACTGCATCACTTTAGATGAAGGTTGGGCAACATCCATTGTCCCCGTCATCATGCCTCCTCACACCGTAATTAGATGGTGTGAGGAGCATCACACAGATAATTATGGCTACTTGGGTTACAGTCTGCTGAGACAGGCTTATGACAAGCTTTTCCTTGCCATGTTTTTTCATATGTTTTAAGAGTGTCAGATATGATGCACAGATTCTTCATATAGTTTTTCACTGCTTCAACATCACCAATCTACATGTTTCAAAAAATAAATAAAGCATGAATATAATAAACTGAAAACTTTCAAATAGGAAGGTGTTGTCATATTTTGTTTTTAACAGTTAAACAAATTAAACCAACTTTCATGCATCTGGCATCAGTCTTTTTAGAGGCTTTTCTTCTTTCTGATCACTTTGATCGCACAAGCATGAAGGAGAATAGCCCTAACTTTGGATTAATGTGCAGTTGCTCATCTTACAGCTAGCAAACAGAGATAACAGAGAGTGAATCTGAGTAGAATCAGAATCAGTGTAGCTAAAAGAGAGAGGAGAAGGTGGTTTTCTTCCTTGGAGACTGAACTCACCCTGTGATCACAAGATAAGGCAGAGCGATCCATTCTGTGGGTTGTTTTCATTGGCGATGATGGAGAGGACTTGCATTTAACTGGTACAGTACCTATTAATGAGATTACACACATGAATTATGAATGAACATATAAAATGTTGTGAGTGATGTAATGTATTGATGTACTATTATACCTGAGGTATCAAATGTCAAAGTGTCCATGCGATTTGACAGGCCAGTTTCTGTGCTGAACATGTCTTTACCATACAGGGTTGCCCTCTCCTTTCTGAGCTCTTCCTCCCGCTGCTTCACCATCCTTATCTCTTCATCTACCAGGGAGATTGTGCTTCTTGACCGCAGTTTGAAGAAGGGATTGTTGAGGAACATTTTTTCCTGGGGCTCTTCACAGGTTTTATTAAGGGATAACTCAGAGGCACTTCGAATGATCAAATTAGATGTTTCAAGGATGATTAGATTGGAACTGTTTTCCTCAGAGCACCATTCTACATGCCCAGAAGTTGTGTTGTCCTTGCCACTTTTGGAGCTGGAGGTGAAGTCATTTCTTGGGTCTACAATTATAACATTGTTGGCAGACACTTCATGCTTTACTGGATCTTTTGTTGGTGAGGATGTTATAATAAATGATGGAGTCAGAGGAATACTTCGTGATGGAGCACAATCTGTTGATTTTCCCATCCTGGCCAGTCCCCTCTCTCTTTTCAAGTTTTCTTCCCTTTCTATTGAAATACGAATCTCCCTTTCAATCGGTGTTTCAGCATCATCATAGGGGGACCTGTAACTGGAATCATCCAGGCCAGAGTCTTCTGAGCAAGGGCTGAATTGGGTGTGAGAATAATCTGTGACTAGGTTTATACTCTCCAGATCCCGCGCTTTCTTGGGAGTTCTTTCAATATTGCGGACTGGTGTATACATGAAGCTGTGGCTGCTTTGGAGGTGTGACTGCTTTGTTGCAGGTAAGACAGTCTTAGTTTTCATTTGCGCCTCCATTTCTCTCCATTGCTTGCGAGCTAGTTGGAAGTCTACGTGTTCTGTACTGACATTTTCACTCTTTGTCTCCTGAATTACACAGAAGTCTTTGGGTAGCTTCTTGATTGTGTCCACACTGGTGTTCTCTTGGAGTTTGGAGTGGTCATGATTAGCATCTCTGTAGCTTTCACTTTCATCTTCAGATATTTTTGACAAACCTTGAAGGCTGAAAGGGCTGTACTTAACTTCTTGAGGGGGCATCGGAGAGGAAGGCACTACCTCAGGTTGTTCCAAGACGTCTGGTGCTTTTGGGACCTCAAAGCTAACCTCTTCAAAGTTGCTGTTCTCCTGATCATTATAGTCTGTCTCCTCAACTTTCTGGACAAAGAGCTCCTGGGCACTCAGCTGAAGACTATCCAAATATGAGTCATCATCTTCTTTATTTATGGAAGAAGAGAAAATTGCTCTCCATTTTTCATCTGTATCACTGTCAGAAGAAGCTGCTGCAATTTCAACTCTCAAACATTCATCTATCTCTTCGGGGTTATGGTAGGACTCATTTGACCCATCTGACATCGCTTCTTCTCTTATACACTGCTCTAATGGAGACTCTTCATGAAAAGGTGGTTCAAAAAGGATTTCATCTGGCTCTGGGCCTTCATCTGGATATTCTGCTAGATTTTGATAGGGCTCATCATCTAAACTGATGATATCTCCTGCCTCAGGGTCAAGTTCACAGTACAAATCCACCTGGGGGTCATTGTCAAGTTTAGGGTATTGCTCAAGCTCAGTGCCTTGTTCAGGTTGAAGGTTTTGTTTGTGCTCAGGGTAATCTGGCATCTCAAAATCATCTTTAGTTTCTTGGTCAGTTTCTTGCTCTGACATGTTCACCAGACCACCATCTTCCTTTGGCTCTGGATGCTGTTCTGATTTTGGCACCATTTCAGGCTTGACACACTGCTCTGACTCATGTCCCTGATCAGGATCTTGTGTGTCTTGCCTCCTACGGTGAGCCTCATTTTCACAAACACTGTCAGCACTGGAAAGGGTATCAGACACAGATGAGTTGATTGACTCATTCCTATTGAGCTCTTCATGCTCTTGCACTGATTTTAATGCGTCCTTTTCCTCTTGACTGAGCATTAGGGTGCAAAGACTTCTTTCAGAGCAGTCACTGTTGTCAGCCAGACTTGTGCTGCTAGGAACATGAGTTAATGATGAGCCAACTATTGCTTCCAGAGAGTCTGATAAATCTGCTGTTAACCCAGTTAGCTCATCACTAGTGCTACAATCCATTTTGTGCACAGGTGAATCAGACACAGCACCCTCCATTTCACAGTCCATCACCAGCTTTGATTGTTCGACTGTTTCCATGGTGAAAGAAATGAAGTTGCGATTGTCAGTTGTGCTGCAAGGCTTTTTCAGTACTTCTTCATCTGCCTCTTTATCCACAGAGGTAGCTTTCTGTGTAAAAACAAAGAACAGAAAGGAGAATGGTAAAATTATGAACTTTGTGTTCCTTTAACTGCAAATGCAACACTCAGAAGTTTTTCTTCTGTCCATACCTCAAATGTCTTGGTTTCTTAAAAAGTGAAATGAGATTTTTATTTTTTGTCTGTAAATAAGAAACAAAAAGCAGATCATGTTTACATAATTAAGGAGGCAAATTCCCTATTATTATGTCTTTTGTGGTTTAGTATTCGTCAACAATGGCACACTGTCAGCCATCAACAGTACCGCCACAGGAACAGCCCTGGATAGTATCACACCTTTGTGACAATCTGAATTTCAGTCTAACTTTCCTTTAGTTCCCTCTGTGATGAGTTCATTAATTTGTGTGTTGTGTTCAGGGCTTGGCAGCAGGAGGTTGTGCTTGCTGTTGCTATGCTTTCTGAATGCTTTCCTAAATCAGTTCTGTGTAAAAAAAAGAGAAGGTTGAGGAAATGCAGCTGAATTAGATGGCTTGATGTGTGTTCTTATGTAAGGCTGCTGGACTGGGTCAGCCTCCCACACACACTCTCAGATGAGCAAGTGTCCCTGCAAGATGACAGCCGTAGGGATCCCATCCTTCCTTCCTTCCTTACTTACTTACTTCCTCTCCCCCTCCCCCCTACATCCCTTCCTTCCTACCTTCCATGTTCCTTCCTTCCTTCCTTACTTCCTCTCTCCCTCCCCCCTACATCCCTTCCTTCCTACCTTCCTTGTTCCTTCCTACCTTCCTTGTTCCTTCCTTCCTTCCTTCCTTCCTTCCTTCCTTCCTTCCTTCCTTCCTTCCTTCCTTCCTGCCTTCCTGCCTTCCTGCCTTCCTTCCTTCCTTTCCTTCTTTCCTCCCTCCCTCAGGCCTATTCATTAATCCTGTAACATTAAAACAGGTTTTTGATTGTAAAGGGAAATAAAAGGAAAATGTTCATATCATAATGCATTCTAAACAGTGTCATATCTCATGCAGTGTTTCTGGAAAGCCACCAATGGGTACTTGAATCTAAATCAGTTTGCAGCAAAGACACAACTGTTCCAGCAGAGTGTGTTCAGAGCCATTTCTTATTTTATGAACATAATGTGCCATTATCTCAAGGCTGACACTCCCACAACTCCTGAACGTCAAAACATTAGATTTAACTCGTCAAAATGCAGACTTAACAATGACAGTACCATTATTAATTATGAGTTTAACAGAGCCATTTATTTCCTGCATAAAGTTTAACTAAAACAAAAAATATACTACGCACTTAGATAAAGCACTTCCCCTTTGTGTCTCTAACATGAACCTATAGGTGCTGGCTCCTCACAGGACAGATTGTTGGTCCTTATCACATGTCATCAGTTTTTAAGATCTTGGTGAGATAACATAAAATGAGTACATTGAAACATTCTCACAAGCTCTTTCAGGGACACATGCCTGCAACAGACTGAATGTCATGGTAACCATCAGCAGGCCTGACACTCACTGCAATGCTCAGCTGTCACCTCCTCCCCCTCAACACCTCATCAGCAGACTGCTAAATGTGACGGGAAGCAGGGCTGCACTGAAATGCTAGGGGAAATAATGGAAATAAGCATAAAACACAACAGATAAACTCAAGCTGCTGCAACTATTCAATGTATAATTACGAACATCAACTTTCAGTCTGTCCAGCTAATTAAATGAGGATGTACAGCAACTACTCAGTGCAGCAAAGCGACAGCAGGAAGTCTAAAAAGATAGAGGATTAGATATAACTCAGGCAAAAGCTGAAGAAAGTAATAACTTTAATGTCTTGTTCTGCTGCATGATGGTTAACATGAGGTTGTCAGTATTCACCTATCTCTTCCTCTTCTGTTTCTGTTTAATCCTGTTCAGGGCCATTGGAGGGCTGGAGCCTATCCCAGCTGTCCCTGGGCAGAAGGCAGGTATGCCCGGTCGCCTGTCAGACACACCACCAGACGACCAGGAACCAACACCACCTCACCTGAGGACCACCTGGAACTAATGACTTTTACCAGTGTGGGGTAGGATTATTGCTGGGGAAGACTGGGTTGCTGAATAGATAAACTGAAGCAAATACAACTCGTGCATGAAATGGACACAAGAATGTGCACCAAGAAATGTGCAGAAATTCAAAATTCATGTATATTACTATATATATATATGTCCATATTTCTTGTTGGACTAAAATATTACAACTTTGGAAATTATATTCCAGGAATCTTACCAAACAAAGTAAAGTTTTTCTCACTGTTTTATATAGACAATGGCAGGATCTAAGGAAGCAGCCAAAACAAGACATGTTTTATTTCCATTATCTGAACTGGGTTCATCATGTTGCAACAAACAAGTGATGTGGTGTAGAATGATTCATTGACATAGATGTTATCTATGCTGGTTTGAACCATTAGCTGTCCCAAATACTCCTCTCTGAGTAAGACTGAGCAGTAACGAGCAAAATACATGAACCACATCAAGGAAAGGTACTTTAAGTCACCTGTTATTTTGACTGTTGAAAAAAAAAACACAACATAAATATCAAATTTCATGAACTGCAAAAGTTTTTTGTTATTAACCTATTTAGTAAAATGTTCCATTTTCAAGATGTCTTCATAAAAGAGGTAAAGGCAAATTTAATAAATCAATAACCTGAAAGAACTTAATCTCCTATCATCCATAAAGTAACAATATCCTGGAACATAATGCTGCACTGGGAGGGGAAATCTCTGAACCAAAACTTAATACAACAAATACACACAAATGTATTTTACAGAAATGTTATTAACCCTTTCATGCATGAATTATGATCCTTTAGGTCAGGATTGTATTTTCCAAATGGTTTTAATTTTCTCAAGGCATAAAAAGTTGTGAAAGATTTTTGTAAAAAGGAAAAAAAAAATTATTGGATTTTTTCTAGGTGATCAGAGTAAGGATTTGGTTTTCTCAGTGTTGATTTGTGTTTTCCTCTGTGCTTATTTTAGGTTTCTGTGTTGTCCTGTCTACCCCTTGATTGTTCCCAGGTGTGTCTCGTCTGTGATTAACCTCTGTGCCACCTGTGTTTCTGTGTCTGCTGGGTCCTTGTCGTACTTGATACCAGTCTGTCGTACTTGTATCGTTCCTGTCGCATTTTGATTACCAGTTCTACCAGTAGTGAGCCTTAGCCTTTCCGCTCCCCTCAGCTGTGCTGCCTGGATCTTGGATTTCTAGATTTATTTTCATAATTAAACAATCATATTCACATCAACCTGGGTCGTCAGTGTCTGCCTCACCACCTCTCACCGAAATTTCATGACAATCAGTTGTAATTTTTTCTGAATACAAATTTGTTATTTGGAAAATACATCAATAGCTTAGTCTCTAGGGGTTACTAATTTTTTTTTTTTTTTACCTGCAAGCGTCTTCTACAATAGAAGGAGGGACTAGATATTGCGTTTTCATTTTTCTGCCGTTTTTGATTTAACAAACATTTTCTTGCTTTCGCAGAAATGCAAGAAAATGCAGTGTGTAGTATAATGCACTAGAGTCCACTTCAGTGGTCTGTGTGCATTTATAACATACAAATCCACAAGAAACACAAAAAAATGGCTTTTAGATACTGTAGCTGTCCACTGCAGTGACCTCTATGCATGACATCAGATGAGGCTAAGGAGAAATGACGCCCTCCTGTGGCTCATGTGGTTGGCAGTGATTAGACAGCAACAACCTAAAGTGAAACTCACCCCAAATCAACTTTTTTTGGTGATAAACTGTCTAAATATGTTATTTATGGTTCAATCTTTATGTTTCTGTGCTATTCTTTTGGTTTGGCATTGTTTTGCCTGAAACTGTCTCACTACTGGCCTCTCCAGTCAAATAGTTCTTAGGCAGTTGAATTTTCCTCTGGTTGCAGCAATACGCCTTGATACAACTTGGTCACTTCTGATATAAAAGCACAACCCCCCAGAAACCAGAAACACCTCCAGTGTTTGGTCTGTTGGAAGTTTTTCCTTTCCACTGTCACCACATGCCTGTCCAGGATTAGTGAATGCTGCAAGTCAATGACTCCATGCAGTCTGCTGGGTTTCCATAGATTGAAACTTTTTAAACATTGTGAATAATAAGCTGAAATTGACTGCATTGATAACTGTGTGTATGCGTGGACAGAATTGACTTTTTTGGGAACAAGATGATTGAGTCCTGAATTGGTGCTAAATAAGATGAATCAAACTGAATTTCTTTTATTTAAATTATTTTCCAAAATGATTTATATAGTAATGTCAGCTCATGGAACGAATGCACTGCAAAAACAATCTGTAAAGTAAAGTAGTATTCTATTTATTCTTCAATCTGTTCCTGATACTGTCAACTTTATCAATGATGGCAAACTTTTCCATATTTTTCCAGCAGCGTAATAGTTAGTTTTTTTATTGAGTCTGTTTATTTTCCATAAAGATGTTTACAAAAAATATGAAATACTTTGATTATGTTAGAAAAGAATCCAAACAAAAGCAATATCACGCTTCTCCTAACCCATTTTACCAAAGCACTGAAATTATACATAAAGTATTCCCCAGCATAAATAAGCATTATTTTTTGAAATTATGTTGTTCACTGTGGGGGCTACAGAACTTGTTTTGTCTTCAAAGACACCACAAGTGCAAAATCACAATAACTCTGTCATTATAATGAATACACTCACCACCCACACACACACACGCAGCCAGACCTGCTCAGAAAGCACTGAGGCATGCTCTGACTCTGCTCCTGTCTGTTCCTTCATCTCAGAGTGGAATGCTCCAACAGATCAGCAGCTCCACAAGATCATGTGCAGCTGCTGGATGTTTGTGCTAATGTGATATAAGGATTGATTGCACTATCACAATACACAAACATGCACCTAATGGAAGCAAAAAGCATGAATAAAGGCAATATAGAGGCAAGTTTCTTTAAAGGTTCTACAGTTAGAATCAAACAAAAAAAACATATTTTCTTATATTCACTGTGACTGAACTAATTGCCTGCGCTAGGCTGCACTATGTAAGGTGGACAGTGATATAAAAGGTTGAATGTCTGGTTGTTAATCAGTGGAATAGACTTTCAGAACCCTGGACAACAACAAAATGATCATTGAACTGATGAAACATTTTAAAATCAACATCTGCCCTAAAACACACAAACAAAAATACATCAGAGAAATGCCATTAAAGGCAGAATATGAAATCTGGATGAACAGTATGAAGCACTCATAATTAATGTGTGGAGAGTATCTATGTAATCATGGCAGGCATCTAATGACTGAACAATTTGAGCCTTTAGTATTGATTGCTTTATCAGCTGATTACCTTTAGCAAGTTTTTTTATTTTTTATCAGCAACAATGTATCTTACCCCATATGGAGACACACTGACACTACACATAATCGACACACAGCCTAGTCTCAGTCTAGGACTCTGCTCTGCACTGAGGTTTTCTGCATCCCTCCGTGCACATCCACTCAAAACACATGACGAAATTCCCGTTTTAGCAGCTGAAGCCGACAATGCTGAATGCACTACCAAAAAAATTCTGCTCAAGTTCTGAATGGGAGTGTTTGTGTGTGTTTGTTTTAATGAACCTACCTGAGCCAAAGTGGTGGGCTAATGCAAAAGGATCTGCTCTGTTTCTAAGTGCCACCGTGCACTGAGAGCTCTGACTGGAAGATGCTGCCACTGATTGGACGGCTGCTGAAGGGGAGGCATTGCACAGGAGGCAGCCAATACTGGGGCTTTCTCTGATAAACACACACTGAAGAGGAGGAGAGCTAACCATGTACTCAATGCTGTAGCTCACTCAGTCAAATCACCTGCTCACACTTCTCTGCAAATGAGTTGGGAAGTGATGGAAAATTACAGGATGTTTGTGCAATTTGTTACAAATGTACTTAAATTGTTTGATTTGCCTTTAAGATCCTATTCTCCCCACAAATTGGATTTGTTAGTTTTACTGTTTTCTCCTCTGTTCAATGAGAGCATCAATAGATATCAATGAATTTTAAAATATGATTCATTGTAGTTACTGTGTGCAGTGTTGTGATACAAAACACACTTTTTATGAGAAATGTCTAAATATGTTATTTATGGTTCTATCTTTATGTTTCTGTGCTATTCTTTTGGTTTGGCATTGTTTTGCCTGAAACTGTCTCACTACAGTGAGACAGTTTCACACCCATGAGAAATGGGAAATGCATTTCTCATGGGTGTGCATTGTGTGTGTGTGAGGTTCTGATGACTGCCATCCATACATCCATCCATTTTCTATAGACCCTTGTCCCTAGTGGGGTCGGGAGGACTGCCATACAGTTACCTTAAAAACAAGTAATAGTTCTTATAATCACCTTTATCATTATCACAACAGCCACACAAACTATCAAAATAAGACTCCATAATGTCCACCTCTAAAAACATAAACACAACTTGAATAAACACAAAAATGATGATTTCATTTATTGCGGGTAGGGACATTGCTGATCGGCCTTTACTTATTGTCTTATCTATATTCCTCAACAAAGGTTTAAATATCAGTCATGGGGTCTTACTCAGGACAGCCTGAAAGTCCTTGTATTAACTGGATGTATTTAATCAGACATGAGCCAAGGTGGAGGAGGTGTGATCATTTTCTACCATTTTTCCCATCCTAATAGTAAAGAAATGAAGTAATTTTGTCATAAAATGAAACATCAAACTCCCAGTACTTTCATCTGCCTAGTGGTGGAGCTGTTTCAGAGTAAATTCCTCTGTATCAAGGGGTGAAGTGTGAACAACCAAGCAAATGAACTTTAGAATCAGTAAAATGTTTTTCTTTTTCCTGTAAGTGGGTTGGATTAGAAACAAAATGCTAAAATAATACCACGAACATGTTTTTATCCTGCAGGAAAGCAACTTTATTGAGGGTGAAAAAGAGATTATTTCTAACAACAGTTTTACCACTACAAATTTTGATATCAGCTAGAATCAGTAGCTTCTGTATTCACCGATCCTCTGCAGAATGCTCAACATCTTCTACTGGATTTATGGGAAATCCTGAGTTTGTCATGTCGGCTTCACCATCCAACATTTTTATTTCAAACATGAAAAACTATTTAACATCACTGTGACCAAGAACCAGAAAGAACCCATAGCAGAATCTGAACATTAGTTAAGTAGCGTCTTATTAATAAGCAGTGGCCTACTATAAATACACTTAGACCAGCTAAGCACCAGCTGGTTACAAATGACTCTAGTTGACAGTTTGTGTCATTGCCACTTCCTGGCAAAGACCTGTCATTACATAATCTTAAAATATCCAGCACAGTTTGCATCTATAATTAATCAATTCCAATGAAAGAAAAAGAAGCCTAGCAGAACTCTGTCTCATCTTGTTGTTGAGCAGAGCTGCTGCAATCTGATGCAGCCTGAGACTGCAGGCTGCGCCTCGCCCTGGCCCTGTGTGGAGCGGCTGCTTTTCCCTGGCTTGTGGATGAATGTTGGCTTATGGAGCTCCAGATCTCTGCAGTGTGTGTAGCTGTCTCCAGCTGGCTGTCCTCCTCCAACAGCCCTGGCTAGCCCCACTTTGGGTTGGAAGATTTTACTGGTGCATCCTTCTGGGTGGTAGGACAGAAGTTCTTCTCTGTAATGCAAATTATCAAGACATTTGTGGTGATCATTGCAATCCTCTTCACCATCACTGTCGCCTATGATCACCAGCTCAGCTTGAATGTCTTCCTCCTCTTCATCTAGAGCATTTTCATAGCCAATGAAAATCATTGTGACTGGTTCCTCCTCTTCCTCCTCTGGCAGTGTGTTGAAGAGCTTCACAGTGTTTTCTGTGGCTGGGTGGATGTGGAAGTCACTCTGTGTCTCATCAGCTGTGGTTGAGTCTCTGATGACTTTGGGTAAAAGTTGATCTAGCCCCCAGCAAATCGGCTGGGTTGCAGGCATTGCGTCAGACCTCACAGTAAGTGGCACCGGACCACCCAGCTCTGCACTGGTGGTGTCTGCCTGGCTGCAGGGTAATCCTGGTGAGGTTTTGGCACCAGAGTCTGACCTTCCTGTTAGATTCATGTTATTTTTGAATTGTCCTGCAGTGTTACAACAGCCCTGCTTTGCTTCCTCATCAGGCTGGAAGGCTCCGGAAATGAAGTGCTGGTGAGGTTTAGGTGGAGGTTGCTGCTCTTGTAGGTCTTGAATAAAGGTTGATTTTTCTTTATGCATTTGATTTAATGCCCTTGGTGTTGCTGGCCTGCTGTTTCCTGTGTATGGCACAGAGAACACCGGCTGATGGAACTGAATCTCAGCAGGCACTGTTTGGTCTGTGGCCTGATGCAGAAGCTCTTCCACTTCAGTGCTGGACAACTCTCCCAGCGCGCCATCAGGGACTGTGTCCTCCATCGGCAGCAGCGCGTACACAGACTTGCGTCCATCATCGTATACCTTTAACCCTCTCTCGTGAATGCTGTCTGGGTTTACGGTTGCTGAAGAAACCACCTGATTTCTACCCGTTTTGTTATTATGTTCTACACTGATTTGAATTGCAAAGGTTGCTGAAACAGAGAAAAAGACGTCCGTACAGTGAGAACAGAAACATTACAGAGTTATAGTGAGTAAAATAAAGTTGACTTAGTTTATTGTTTTCTTAGATGAAGCAATAAAATAAATTTTCTTTTTCTTCCACCCAACAGAATATACAGGATCTGTTACTGGATTATAAACAGACAGATTAATGACTCCTTCACATGATTCTGTTTTAATTTACTGCTTTCTCATTAGTGATTCTATGATATATATATATATATATATATATATAT